>PVJX010005876.1:0-81890 GCA_004027295.1 Dolichotis patagonum | reverse complement strand
ACCCTCTATTTTCCCAGCTGCCAGCCCACCCCTCAGGCGGGCAGCCCAGTCTACAGGAGCGTGAAGGAGGTTCAGGATTAGAAGATCCATCAGTGACACAAGGAAGCTACTGAAGGGGCCCAGGCCTGGACATGCACAGATGACTCTTGTCCCAGAGAAGGTGTCAAGTCAGCTGGACCCAGAGGGGGTTGCCTCCTTCTCACACCCATTGTCCTGCCTTCAGGGCTGAGAAGCACAGGGTAGGAAAAAGCTTCCAGCTGCTGGGAGGGGGAGTGTGAAGCCCCATCCCACCCCACCCTAGATTCTACAGCAAACACACAGGCAGCGAATATTGGCATATTCTAGGGTCCAGCACCCTCCTGTTCACCAGGCCCCTGCAGACAGAGGCTGCCATCCCTGGCGCTCACAGCTGGAGATGTAGCACAGAGCCTGGTGTGTGTCCTCTGCCTTTCCTGCTCCAGGCCCCTCTGGCAGCCCCAGGGGATGGATCCATGAGCTCCTGTGACCCCTGGCCTTGGCTTGGTCCATGGGAAGTGCCTGCAGGACCTGAGTGTGAGAGAAAAGGCAGATGGGGAATTACTCCTGGGCTTCCTTGTGGGCCGCAGGTGTGCGATGGGCAGCATTCCTGCCCAGAGCCCCTGACTCTGGTCCCTTGGGCTTCTTTTCCCACAGCTATTATCTCTGGCCTCCATGAACTACCTCATAGGCCAAGGGGTGTTATGGGCTCCTATGGAGAGCCACTTGGGATCGCTTCAAAGTCTGGGGCATTTGAGGACCCACAGACATGACCCCGCTGTTTAGCACATGCGCATGATGAAATACACTTATATAAGCATGACTTAGCATAGAGAACCACCCATGCGCTTCATGGTCATGGCAGTACACAAGGATATAATGCTTGATAATGGTCTAGGTACAGGCTGAACAATAAAGATACTCGCTGCTGTTGCTAATGTTGGCTCCAAGTGATTTCTTTTCCTGGCTAACCTATGAAAATACCCCTTTACCCCCCACCACACCCCGAATCATAATTAGCAAGATGAAGTGAATGTTTCCTCATTATCTGTGGAAACCCACTACCAGAGGGTGAGGGGCAGCCCCGGGAGGTGTCAGGCATGTGTCCCCCTGCCTCACCCTGCTTACCTACAGTCACTTCTTTTGCAGCTTCGAAGAACCCCCTCCCCAAGGACTGGGAAGGTGTCTGTCTGACACCCGGGGACATATTGAAGGCTTTAGAAGTGATAGACATACAAATCTCACCCCCTCCAAGCCCCACTGTGAACTGACTGAGCTAGTGGCTTAAATGTTTTTCTCTTCTTTTCTTTTTTTTTTTTCTTGAGACAAAGTCTCAGGCTAGCTTTGAACTCCTTACATAGCCCAGGCTGGCCTCAAACTTTATGTCTATGTTTCCCTGATTGCTGCATACACACCCAAGGTGGACATACTGAGTACTCAGCTTGACACTATGCAGGGATAATTCTGTTTGTAAATCTGCATGGTAAAAAATCATAGAAAAAGAAAAAAAAAAGTAGTCTGAGGAGGACATCCGTAACACACACCATTGACTCTCCTACAAGCTATCCAAGTCATGTGCATAAAACAGTATCAACTACTTGAGGGCCCTGAGAAAATAAGACAAACTATTTTAAGATTGAAAGAGGCGGGAATGATATGCCCTACATATGGCCCTTTGAACTTCCTGGTATGGTCTGTATGGAAGCCAGATGGGACATGGCGAATGACTGTGGATTACTGGGAATTAAATAAAGTGACCCCAGGGCCGGGGATTTAGCTCAGTGGCTTAAGCACCTGCCTGGCAAGTGCGAGGTCGTGAGTTCAATCCCCGGTACCAAAAAAAACCAAAAAAAAACAATAAAGTGACCCCTCCGTTGCATGCCTCAGTGCCTAATATTACACACATGCTGGATCATCTCACCCTGATGCTGGGTCGATATCGGTACATCGTGGATTTGGCCAACGCCTTCTTCGCCATTGCTGTTATGCCTGACAGTCAGGACCAACTTCCCTTTACCTGAGAGGGCAGGCAATGGACACAAGGCTCTTTGCATAGCCTGACTTTGTGTCACGGCCTGATGGCCCAGGATGAGCTTACCTGGACCAACCTACACTCTGTGTCACTATTCCACTACACTGATGGTATCATGTTAAGCTCTGATTGCCTTACAAATTTGGAACCCACCACACACAATCTAAAGGAAGGTTTGCTGGCCTGGGGGTGGGCCATCAACAAAGATAAGGTCTAAGGACCTGGCCTATCTGTCAAATTCTTGGTGTTACCTGATCAGGTAAGATGAAAGTAATTCCTGATGCCTTACTGATATAATCCAGGCATTCCCCAAACCCACGAAGTACACCAATTATAGACATAGGTGGGCTTGTTGGGCTTTTGGCAAACACTGGTACTATACCTGGCTGCCCTGCTGGGCCCTTTGTACCAGATGACCCAAAAAGGTGTGACTTGGGATTTGACAGAGGCATTGCTTTTCAGGACTCAGAGAGGGAACAGATGTAAGCCCTTCGAGTCACTGTCCCCACCCTGCCATTTAACCTAACAGCGAGCACAGATGATGTTGGGTTTGGCGGGGGCCTGTGACAAAAACAAGGAAAGTAGAAGCAGCCTGTTGGGTTTTAGTCACAGTTGTGATAAAGGAACTGAAAACTAGTAGAGAAAGTGGCAGTATATGCTGCCCTGAACATCAGTGAAGAGATCACGGGGCAACAGACAGTGGAAATGCAGACCAAATTTCCAACAGAGGGCTGGGTCTCTACATGGACATCCCATCCCAGGAGGGGAATAGCCCAGGCCCCTCCCTCATGCCCTGGGGGACATATTTGCAGCAGTGGGCCTCCTTTTTGGCCAACCAAATTGGCAACCAAATTGACAACAGTACTGGGACCAGTGGGGTATGTGACATAGAAAACCATACAGGATGGCAGACCACAGACTATGTCACCTAGCCCTATACCGCAAGGGAAGAGGGGCTTCCTCTTAACTCCTGGTACACCAGTGGGTCCAGCCACAGCACAGTCCCACAGTGGACTGCAGTCACCATCCAGCCCAACACTGCAATCCTCTGGTTTGAAACCAGAATGGGCAGTTTGAGCCAATAGGTAGAGTGTTGGACAGTGAGGCTACTGGTATATACCTACATATTTACACAGATAGTTGGGCTGTTTTGGGGGAGCTGATGCTTTAGTTACCAGCTCGGGGGACCCAGGATTGGCAGGTAGGGCACTGCCGCTTGTGGGAGACTTATGGTGAGACTTACAGGACCAAACAATTAGCCACGTAGTGTATCACGTTCCAGAACATAAGCCGCTCTTTTCGCCAGGGAATGACTTAGCAGATGTCTTGACAAGGGTAGCCGCTTGCTGCCTGAGTGTTACCTTCTATAGTAGTGTCTTGGCTCCATGAAAAACCTAGGGCGTGTAGGACCCTGCACCATGCAAACAGTAACGCAGCCATGACACCTGACTTGATTCCTGTTGATTTCTTGCTGTGGGAAAGGCGTCTCCACAGTGTGCCCATTTGGTGCCCTGGAAGAGAGGATCTTTGTGTGCAACCTACCCACTACTGGAGCCACCATACTAAAAGACAGTGACATCACAGATGGTTGGTCCATCCTCCCCAAGCGTGGTAGACCTAGCCCCGATTCCTTTACCCCCAGTAGCAATGGGAAGCCAGGTTTGATATTTTAAGCCATGGGGTAAAATGATTCTGGCTGTAATCCAATCACAGGTTCAACAAGTGGCCTGCATCCACCCAGAGAGGCGGGATCTCCCTGTAATGGTTTTTCTTTCTGCCCTGTCCTTCCAACCAGAATGACCCATGCTAACAGCGTCATCTACTGGACGCACACATCTGCCTGTGTACACCAACAGTCACATTGTTGGATACGATCCAAACTTCTGACCCATGCAACCAAGGGCTTCCCATGGAGGACTGCACTGGCATCCCTGCTCAATTTGACTGACTGGCAGCTACAAAACCAGTCTGACTCTGCCTGGGATCAGTGACGTCAAGTTGTTGAGGTGCTGGTTCAGAAGAGCACAGTCACCCCATGGGGACTGGGCCCTGTTTTGTACAATGGCTGGGGGTGGATGACAGGGAACCAAGCATGGTTACTGGATGTAGCCCTACTTTATATTCAGCAGGTAAATACATCAGTGGGGAACCACTTGGCCTGTGTAGCTGTTTGTTATGGTTGATACGATGTGTCAACTTGAGAAGTTTAGAAGTTTAACTAAGGAACTGTCTTGGTTACTTTTCTCTCCTTGCTGAGACAAAATATCTGATGCCCAAAATGAAAGAAGGAAAGGTTTTTTTTTTTTTTTTTTTTTGGTACCAAGGATTGAACTCAGTACCTTGCACTTGCCAGGTGAGCACTTACACCACTGAGCTAAATCTCTGGCCCCAAGAAGGAAAGGTTTATTTCTTAGTTTTTTGGAGGTTTCAGTCCATACTCTCAGCTGGCTCCAATGCAGGATGGCATGGCTGAGGGGCAGGCCATTCATAGTGGCAGCAAACAGCAAGAGCAAAAAGGGCAAAAGAGCACAAAACACATCTTCTTCCCTCCCTTATATTGTATGCCAGCTTCACCCCTGGGTGGGTGCAGCCCTCACACTGCATCCCAGTACTAGACAATGAATCAATCACAAACACTAGATTCAGCCACCTCCATGACGGCATGAGGCTTAGGGGGCCACCCAGATACGAATCATAACAGAGACTCAGCAGGGAGCCAGGATCCTTACTCTGTAAATATACTCACCCTGTGCAAGAGGAGGGTACAGAGGTGGTGTGAGTGCTATACCTGCCCTGGGGGCTGGGGGTGGCCTGCTTACAATATAAGGGAGGAGAAGAGGCTTGTTCCCCCTCTTTTTGCTCTGGCTGTTTTTGTTGTCTTCTGCCACCTTGAAGTGTTGCCCCTGTGCCATGCCACCATGCCTTGGCACCAGCTGCTTATGGTCTGAAAACTCCACAGACAGTGAGCTAAATAAACCTTCCCTTCCTTCATTTTGGGTGTTAGGTATTGTGTCCCAGCAACAAGAGAAAAGTAACTAAGACACTGTTCATTACTGATAAATGATAGAAATACTTGGTGAGATGGCCATAAATTCATCACTATGGTGCCCACAAATTGGCCCATTGTGGAAGCCTGCCCACAAATTGGCCCATTGTGGCTGTACCTACAGGCACACTGGACAGAACACCGCATCTAGGGATTCCCATATATTAATGACACTATCAGACCCACCATCACAGACACACTGCCCAATTGGGGCACTGTGTCTACCGGTGGCCTGGTGGTTTTGTTTGGTAGCCTTACTGATACCAATTGCAGGGACCATATACCTAGCCCTGTAGATTAAATCCCTAGATCGACACATGGCCCAGACCCTAAATGTCACATGCCAGGTTTTGTTGTTGCTCATAGATGAAACTTCCCAAATGAAAAAGGCAGTTTTGCAAAACTACAAGGCTCTCGATTTGCTAACTGCAGTACAAGGAGGTACTTGCCCTCTCTTGCATGTAAAATGTCACAGGAAGCCTTGGGAGACATAGATGTGGAGGGGTCTGCCATCCAGGCCTCGAAGCAGGACCCACTCACACAATGGTGGGAATCCTTGAGATCTATCTACCTGGTGCTGGGTGGCCATAAGCTGTGCTTGGTGGTAATGGGGTTGGTGGTATTATGCTGTTCCCTTTATTATTGTTATGATCTTTGTACACAGGGGTCCACCCTATGGGTTGTTCACAAGAAGTGCTATTCCCCCGAACTTTGAAGGGGTGGGACATGGGGAGCTGGTGCAGAGTGCTTCAAAGCATGGGACATTTGAGGACCCATAAGGACATGACCCCACTGTTTAACACATGTGCATAATGGGACACATTTGTATAACCATGATTTAGCGTAGACAAGCACGCATGCGCTACACGATTACATCAGTACTCAAGGATGAATAATCTTTGTCATGGTCTATATAAAGGCCAAGCAATAGAGACACTTGTTGCTGTTGCTAATGCTGACCCTGAGTGCTTTCTTTTCCCTGGGGACTTTACTTAGGAAAATATCATTCAGCCCCCTGACCCCAACAGCCTCGGGACACTTTACCATCCTTTATTAATCTCTCCAACTCCATCCTCACTTATATTAACCATTCCTCAGTTATGCTTTGGGGTTGATATCTATTCTCTCTGAAACCCTGGCTATAAGGTAGGTTTGGTTGAATATAACAGGATCTTAAACATAAATCACTGAGAAATTTATTTCCCATAAACATCAAAGTTTGGCTGGCACTGTGGCTCCACTCAGGTCTTCTGCCTCATGCTCTTCTGTCCCTAGGGTACAGTGTACCTCATTGGTAAGGTGTACATTATGGATCATGTTGTATCCCTCTGAAATTCCTATGTTGAAGTCCTAATCCCTTGACTTAGTCAGTTTCCTGTTACTATAACAAATATCTGAGTTGATCAGCTTACAAAGAGAAAAGGTTTTTTTGTGACTCACAGTTTGGGAGGTTCCAATCCACCATTGTTCGGCTTTGTTTTCTTTGAGCCTGTGACAAAGCAGTGTATCATGGCAGGAATGTGGATCAGAGCCGAACCACTCATCTCATGGCCAGGAAACACAAGAGAAGAAAGAGAAGAGTGTGGGCACCCATGAACCCCTTCTTTGGAACTGATGACCCAAAGACCTCCCACATTTTAGGGTTTCTAAGACCTCCCGACACTGCCTTTGTGACATGAGCCTTTGAGGGCCAGTTAACATCAAACTTCAGCACCCTAGGGCTTCAAAATGGGGCCTGATTTAGCACAGGGTCATTGCCCAGGTAATTAGTTAGGATGAGGTCCTCAGGATTGGGGCTCATCCAATACAAATGGTTTCCTCAGGAAAAGGAGAAACTGGAACGCACATAGAGGGGAGACAGCCATCTCCAAGCCAAGGACAATGTCCCGGATCAGACTCTGCCCTCAAGGTCCTTGGAAGGAACAAGCTATGACACCTCTATTTCAGATTCCTGGCTGCTAGAGCTGAGAAAATAAATTCCTGTTGTTTAAGTGACCCGAATTATGGTACTATGTTATATTTTGGTTTTTGCTTTATGAGACACGATCTTATCATGTGACCCAGACTGGCTTTGAACTTGCTATGTAGCCAAGGCTGCCCTTGAACTTGCAGTGATCCTCCTACCTCAGCTTCCCAAGGGCTGGGATTAAAGGCCTGAGCCACCATGCTCAGCTTTGACACTTTACTGTAGCAGACCTCACCAAGCAGCCCAGCACACAGTGGCTCCCAGGCCACACCCCCACTGAGGCAGAAACAGGGAAAGGGCAGGTTTTGCTTTTAAGCACCAACCTGGGATTTGCACGCCCCTCATACCTGGCCTCCCCCGACTGCCCTGAATCAAGGGACAGTCTCTCCTGTGCATAGCTCTGTGGTCAATGACCAGTTCTTGTCAGAGGGAGGGGAGAATGGCTGTTGGGACAGCTACAGGACTCTGTTACAAAACACAACTATTTTCAGATGCAAGCAACAGAAAACCTGCCCAAACTGCAGTCAGGAGACGTATAACCTCCTAGGACTGGGCCTCCATTTGAAAGGCAGGGGGAGCAGCAATTCAGCTCTCAGCTTCCCCTGGGTTCTACCCCTATTCTGGTGGAGTCCTCAGGCTGCAAGCAAGAGGGCTGCTGGTGCCCAGCAGAGTGGAATCAGAAGACAGAGCACTCAAGGGTTGAAATAGGGAGAATTTAATCCAGGGAATTGGTTTAGCCAGGGGAAGAGGCTGCTAGAAGCCAGCAGGAAGGCAGGGACCAGCTGCCTCCCAAGATAGTGGAACAGAGGTAGGAAGTGCTGGAAGCTGGAATCCAGGACCCAGGGTTGCTTAGCCCAGGACTGCCTGATGGCAGCCATGAAGGAGGCACAGGGAGAGAAATACCCCGGTTTCCCTCTTCCTCCAGCCTATTAGACAGCAGCTGTCACAGTGCCACGAAGTCCAGGCTACTTCCGCCCATAGGTGACACACAGTGAGGAGTGAATCTGAGGGTACAGTTCTGTGGAAGTGAGGGGAGCAGACTGGGCTGGAGGCCCCTGGAGAGCAGGCATTTGAGCAACAGGAGGCCTTGGAAGGGTTTTAACAAGGGAGGAGCAGGCCTCGACATGGCTCTGGGTGGAGAAATCATTTGAAGAGAAGCAAGAATATTTTGAGGGGGACCAGCTGGGTTCTGAGGGGTTGTCCAGGTATCCAGGACAGAGTCAGTAGGAGAGCAGACGGCCTTGAGGATGAGGGAGGTGTTCCAGAAAAACCAAGCCTGGGACAACAGAGGAGCCATGCAGGGTGTGAGCAAACATGCCTACTAATTCTGTGTCCCAGGTACACAGCCACCACAGGGGGCTTGCACACAGGGGGTGTCAGTGCACACAGGGCACACGCACCCTCAGCAGTGCTGTGTCCTCCACAACAAGGCCACCCCTGGCCACCCGTATGCCCTTCCTACAGAGCACCCTGTGGAGTTCCACAGCCACAGATGTTCTCACCTGACCAGAGGCAGCTGCCGGTTGGTTAATTCAGCAGGTGACCAATGGGTGACAGCTGTGATCTCTGCTGACCTCTCCCCTCTGCCTGCCTCCTGCTTGTCTCAGGAGCAGACTGTGACACAGGATTGTGATACAGGCAGCTTACGTAGAAGGTGCTCCTGAAACGTATGAGTAGAGGAGGGGGGAAGTGAGACATGAAGAGCAGCAAGCCAAACTGGGGTGCATTAATGGACAACTGAGGCTCCGTCCCACTAGGGACTCTGGGATCATATCTAAGACTCATCACATCTAAGTGTGAAATGGCTTCACACCCCAAGAGCCCCAGTGTGCACAAGTAAGGGTCCTCATGGATCCCTCCGTTGTGCCCAGAGCCTAAATCCAAGCACAGCCTCAGAATGTGCACCCCAGAACCTCCTCTGCGCACACACACCGCACCCCCCCCAGCCTGAGCACACACATGCACGATGCACATCCACCCTACGGGGCTCACACCCTCTCCACAGCACAACAAACTAACGTGTGAGCGTGTTTTCTCTCACTGCTTCCTACTGTGGAGTTTGGCTTGGCCCCCACTCTTAGAAGCCCCTAAAATAGAATTGCCGGCACAATTGCAGCGAAGAGCAAAGAGCTGGGCGGATGACAAACTGGCTCCTCCCTTCTGGCTGGCACCCCGGGACTCTCCAACTCTGTGTAATATCCAGGTTATCGGCAGGGGGCGACCAAGAGCCATAACAGTCTCCACAATTACCCTAGTTTGTTTATGTAAAGCTGTGTTTGGATCCGGTGTGTTTAAGGAAAAGGACGGGTCTCAGGGGTTACCTGTAGGAAGACTGTATTACTTAGGCTTCATAGCTCTGGGAAAGAGATAGTGCTGAGTTCGCATAAGGTGAATGGGTGAGTCAATGCATGGGTGTTCGGAAAACTGAACAAATTAAGAATGGATGAACAGATGGATGAATGAATGAATGAATGAAAAGAAAGGAGATAACCAAAAGAATGACGGCAAAAGAGGAATTAAGAAGAGAGATGGAGAGCAAACAGACAAGGGAGGAGTTGAGGGAAGAGACATGCCCGAAGTACTGCAGTGGGGAGGAACCTGGGGGTCTCTGGAGATGTGGGGGACCCCACCTCAGCCCCTCAGCCCGGAGGGCCTCCTCCTGATGCCTGTGCTGTGGACCTCTGAATGCTCCCATCTTCCTGTTCTGGGTGGCACTGTCACCTCCTAGGAACTCTCCCTGGGCCCCCAGCTGGGATCACTCTCTCCTGCTTTGATCTTCCTACAGGTCCAGAGGGTGCTCCAGGTCCCCTCTGCCTTTATTAAAATGTGGGCAGTGGAACCAATCAGACCAGCACTGATCTGAATTCCAATTCATCTACCGTCATGTGGTCTTGGCAAAATAACTTCTCTGTGCCTCAGTTTCCTGGGGTAACCCCAGAGCTCCCTCACAGGCTCTTTGAGAATTCAAGCAAGTAAAGCTCTTAGTATGAAGCTTAACCCATGGGAAACACTGAACACAGTGACAAATGGGGGTTTGTACCTTCCAGAGGGTCCCAACCTCAAATAGTCCATCATCAAATCAGTTGGTTCTGAATACAGTGTCATCAGAGTGAATAGTAAACACCACTGATCATGAATTTGGACTCCCTGTGACACTCACATTTGCCCTACTTCCTTTTTCTTATGTAGAGAGTATTTATTAGCTGGGTCTGATGCATACACCTATAATCCCAGCACTCTGGGAGGCTGAGATAGGAGGATTGCGTGTTGAAGCCCAGCCTTGGTAACTTAGCTACTTACCAAGACCCTGCCTCAAAAATAAAAAAATTAAAAAGGGATAGAGATGTAGCTCAGTGTGAGGGACAGAATATTTATTTCAGTATTCTTTGAATAATTGAACATAACTGGAAATAGTTATATAGTGACAGGAGAATGGATGGATTATGATATATTTGTAGAATGTAATATTAAGCAGTGAGAATACTGGGACTAGAGCTCTCTGCACCTATATGAACAGATCTAAAGTGCATTTTCATGGGGTAGAAAAGCAGATTATAGCATAATGCACCCAGGACAATGTCACCATATACATAATATTTGAATGCATGGAAATCAGTACTATGCTGGGTATAGCAGAGAGTGGGAATGGGATAAAAATGCATAGCAAAGATAATCAGAGCTCAGAAGATGCCACCCGAGAAGGGAGTGGAGCTGGCGGGGGGCTTCAGCAACTTCAAAAGTGCCTGAAATCTAACTTGTGTTCGAGTCTTTGAATATGGAAAAGGCATTAATGAGAGCCTCTCTGTTTTAATTCCCCAATGATCCTGAGCATGAAATGAGATGAAGCCGCTGATGCTCAGAGACACGGGGAAGTGGCCACTTACCCAGCCTTTGAGGGGAAGAGGTGGGAAAGAAACCCAGGTGTCCAGACCCAGCTGCCCGCCCTCAGGAGCAAACTGCAGGGCAACTGTGGAACTGGCATCAGGGTCATAGAAGCTTCTGGAGATGTGGGGGAAGCTGAGCTCTGTGAAACTGGACCAGGAAGGTGAGCCTTGGGCACTGGGCCCAGGGTTCAGCCCATACAGGTAGAAGTGTGGGCCCAGAGCAGGGCCAAGAGAGGTTTCCTGTCTTCTAGTGTATTCCCCAGCTCTGAGAGGTCAGGGCTGGAGCCATGCTGAACAGGGCCTTGCAGGAAGTAGAGGCCTCTGACCCTCAGAGCCTCCAGACAGCTCCCTCCTATTGCTATAAGGACGAGGTGCATGGAGTGAGTGCCAGTTCCAAGGGGACCCCAGACTTCCCAGTCGGGAACCTGAAGCACATCCTCCAAACCCTTCGGAGCAGAGATGTTCCCGGATGTGCTTCTTCCCTTACCCACTCAGTGCCAGGGTCTGTGCTGGGCCTAGGGAAAGCAGGGTGAGGAGTCAGCCCTTACCCTCTAGGTATCCTCCACCGGTGATGGGGAAGTCAGATATCTAAATAAGCGGGCAGCTTATTTAGATGGACACTTAATTTGTGAGTGGACCATAGAAAATGGAAACTGTCAGTTTGAATGTGTCCTGCAAAAGTTCATGCGTTGGAAATTTACTTCCCCAATTCATATGCTGATGATAAAACAGATGAGGCCCTGAGGAGGCAATAAGTACCACATAATGCCATGAAAGTGGGGTCCCCATGAGGGCGTTAGTAGTGACCTTCCAAGAAGAGAAAGAGACCCAAGATTGCATGCTTGATTTTGTGTCATGTGATGCCTCCTGCCACGTCTTAACACAGCAAGAAGGTCCTTCGTGCAGTATGTTCACCTTGACATTGGACTTGCTTGTCTCCAGAACTGAGTCCAGTTGATCATGAAAAATCTCCCGTGTACAGAAAAGTTTATAAAGTAGTACCAATCCCTTTGGGAACTTACCACTAAGCTTTTTCCCATACTCACAGGGGTCACCGGGGCTTCCCTGACCAGCCTGGACCAGATGCTGTCCTTATTTCTAGAACACGTCACTTTGTGGGTAGCAAGATTTTTGTTTTGTTTTGTTTTGTTTTGTTTTGGCGCTTGTTTGTGGCATTGGGGAATGGAACCCAAGGCATGCTACCACCAAGCTACTTCCTTGGCTGTTGTCTTAGCTACTTTTTATTCATTGCTGAGACAAAATACCTGATGCCCAAAGTTGGGAAAGGAAAGGTTTATTTCTTACAGTTTTTGGAGGTTTCAGTTCATACTCAGTTGGCTCCAAGGCAGGGTGGCATGGCGGGCCGCAGTTCATGGCGGCTGCAAACAGCAAGCGGAAACCGCAAGAGAGAGACACGCCTTCTTCCTGCCATTACATCACATCCTGGCTCCACCCCTAGGCCGGTGTAGCCCTCACACCCCCAATTCAAGCACTAGACAATGAACCAATCACAAATGCATAAGGCAAAGGAATGAGGCTTGGGGGCCACTGACATAAACCATGACAGCTGTTTTAAAATTTCATTTTGAAAAAAAAACTCATTTTGGGACAAGGTCTCGCTAAATTGCCCGGGCTGATCCTCCTGCCTCAGCCTTCAAAATAGCTGAGGTTAGAAGCATATGCTTCTGTATCATAGGGTAAGTGCTTCTTTAAAAGGAGGCTGTAAGAGGTTCTCTGACATGGGCCATTTCTCCAATTCTTTGACACTGAGTGTCCAACAACTCAATTCATTTCTGATACAATCTACCTGATTTTCATATCAGGCTTCACAAGGGGCTCAAGGTTCAAGGCCAGATGTGGTGGCCCCTGCTTGTTATCTCAGCACTCGAGAGGCTGAGGGAAGAGTATCACTATGAGGTTGAGGCCAGCCTGGGCTACATAGCGAATTTAAGACCAGCCTGAATTAAAGAGCAAAGTCCTGTCACAAAAAAAAGAGATCTAAGTTGCTCTTGGTCCCATAGCTGGTACAGCTGGTACAAGCAGAATCTCACTGACAAATTTTTCCCTGGGGAAAACAGAGACTTTTACCTGGCAAAGATATTGCCAAGATCCAGTCATCCATGGGAGGGACATGGGTGGCTGCTCCTATACCTTCACAGGGTTGGTGGAAGGATGCACGCTTCTTAGGAAAAAAGGTCCCTCTCCTTGCAGCCCACCCCAGGCGACAGTCAGGGTCGCAGCTCATCCGGGTGCGAAGAAGATTGGAAATGTGACTTTTGCCTACAACCAGAGGTTGATCAACTTTTCAGCTCAGCAGCCTGGGGGTGGGAGGTCTGCAGGGGGTAGGAGCCCAAAGTGGGAGAACAGGAAGAATGAACTTGGAGAAGGTGCTGAGTGCCCTTCAAAGAGGAAAGGCTGGGCCTGAGGAGAAAGGAGACCTCAAAACACAAAGCACTGAGCAGCTGTCATTTGTCCTGTGCCTCGTTGTCATCCCCATCACCCTGTGTCTTCAGTAAAGTCTGTCACTACATCAGTGATGGCTTGCTGCAGGGGTCAGGAGGGGCAGTGGGAACTGGGGCGCAACTCTGCTGAGAGAAGAGGACACTCACCAGAAGTGGGAGGACAGTAAGGAGGGAGAAGGCTGGGAGTGGTGGCACAAGCCTGTAATCCCAGCAGTCGAGAAGCTGAGGCAGGAGGATCATCAAGTGTTCAAGGCCAGCCTGGGCTCCATTGTGAGTTCAAGAACAGCTTGAGCTACCTAGCGAGACCCTATCACAAAAGGAAAACAAAGGAGGAGAAGTGCCCTGGAAGTGAGGAAGGACAGCAGGATCAGGGGGACCGGAGGGTCTAAGAGCCCCGGGCATCCTCAGAAATGCCAGGGAAGGCTCAGGACAGAGAGCTGAGCTGCGTTCTGTGACGATAGGAGGCAAGATGGGCCCCAGGAGGCTGGGGACTTGGAGGCACCCCTGTTGATGCCAAAACTTTAGCACGTTATCTCTACTCAGCACATGCTTTGAAACGGCACGTGATTCTGTTCTTGTGGCCACAGAGTGCAGAGGTGAAGCTTCTCACCTATGAAATGGAGATGCAATTACCTGTAGCTCAGGGGCTGTGAGGAAGGATCAGTGGGTTAATGCGTGGAGAGCTAAGACTAAGCACAGCGCTTGGAAGCATTTGCATCTGATATATTCAGACTATTGTTATGGCTATGGTTCTACAGAAACAGGTTCATGAGGTGGATCCCGAAGCTCCCAGGGTGCGCTGGTAAACAAGGTCTCAAGCAAAACAGAAGAAGTCCTGATTGGCACATGCCAGCTCCTAGCACGTAAATGCTCCCACCTTGGCTGAATTCAAACACCTGATCACTGTTTGCCAAATTCCACAAAGTGGAACAGCCGGCTCTAGCTGCTCTAAGACATCACCGCAACAGCTGGCACCTAGGACGAAGCTTTGGACATGGAGCATTTTGCAACACTGGCTATGATGACAACTCATCAACAGTGTCTACTGAGTGCCGTCCATTTCACAGAGCAGAAGCCAGGTCACAGCACAAGGCAGCCACTCCCTGTCTTGTCTGCCCTGAACACTATCTTCCCTCACGAGGCTGCACATAAACCTACCTTTGGCTATTTTCCCATGCTCCCTTCGAGGGGATTTCCCAGGCCCCAGGCAGATGGGGGGCCCTGTCCCCTCCTGGATTGGCTGCTCCACCTCAAAAACCCTGTGGCTGGAGTGGCAAGAACCCTTGCTAGCTGGGCTCCTGCCAGACCTCACCTGCCCCAGTGTCCTGAGCTCAGATCTGTCCTGGCTTATCCTTGCCCCATGAGGGCTTTGAAAAGCCAGTCTGGGCAGCAGAGGAGCGGAGGGCCTTCATCCTTAACAGTGTAGAGGGATGCAGGTGACCCCTTGCGCTCTGGTGGATAGAAGACTGTGAGGGAGAGGGGGGAAGGTCAGGATAGTGGTGAGTGGGAGATTTTCAACCCCACGGGCAGGCTGGCTCAGTGCCTGGTAGGGACACTGAGGTGAGTCACAGTGCCAACAGTCACCTGAGGCTGGGCACAGATGCCCTTTATTTCGGATGGGAGAGCCAATGTTTTTGTGGCTCTTGATTCTAACTACCCCCTGGACTGACCTGGGTGTCAAACACATTCAGCTGGTGAACTGAGCTTGCTTCCTCCTGATGCTTCCAACAACCATGAGGCTGGAGGGACCAAGGGACACTCCTCCCCTCATTTCAGGCCCCAGTGCAGGGACAGCATCCTAAGGTCTCAGGGGAGCCTAGTTCTTTGTGTTGGGGATCAGGAAAGGACCCCGATGATTATTTATTTATTGTACCAGAAATCGAACTCAGGAGCCCTGATGGTCTTGAATGAAGCTCAGAAGGGGTGGAAGATGTTGGCAGGGGAGCCAGGAAGAAAGGGAAAGTGGGAAATCTCACCATTTGTAGCTGTTTGGGCCATGGAGCTAAGAAGCCAAAGTTGAACGCGCTCCAGGTGGGGCAAAAGGTGAGGGGCTACAGCTGCAGACTGCAGGGTGGGAAATTCCATCTGCCCAGGGCATTATCAGACCCGGGCCTCCATTCCTGTAGTACTAGGAGAGAAAGGCAGCTGGCACAGCTGATGGAGCGTGGGGCTCAGGGAGTAGGGGGGATTGTAGCATAACTGCCCCTCGTCTTCTCTGTCCCCTCCCAATCCCATTCAGTTCACAGGCCCCTTACTCACTCCTCACTGAGTGGGGGGTGGCCCCACCTTCTCTTTAAGTTCATGTTCAAGCCTGAGTCTCTGAAGCTGGAAGGCGGGGTTCTAATTCTGGACTGCTGGGCAAGCTTCAGCAAGTCTCTTACCCTCTCTGAGCTTCTTATGACCTCATCTGGAAACAAAATACCCACCTCTGGGGTTGCTGGGAGGATTAAGTGAAAGAGCGGATATGAAGGCTCTGGTATCAACAATGTCAGGTCCTAGAGGACAAGGTGTGTGCATCTTCAGTGTCAGCTTCCCAGGGATGGGTCCTGGCAAGAGTGGTCAAACAGCTTCATTTCCTCTCCATGTGTCTCCAGTCTTGGGAGTCAGCTGGACCCCAAGTGGCCCAATCTGAAGTCAAGATCTAAGGACAGGACATCCACACCCACAGCACAGGGGGCTCTAGTCGCCCAGCCCCTCTCGGGGCCTAGCCCCTCTGGCCCTGATGGCCTCTGTGGCCCCCAACAGGCCTGGAGGGCCCCTAGGGTAGAGAAGCCAGAAAGGGACTTTCCTAATCTTACTGGGACACAGCCTAGCTATCCGGGAAGATGGAGAAATAGCACATTCCTCCCGAAATAATTGTCCTAGAGCTATTTCCAGCGGGCTCTTAGTGCCCAGGCCAGAAATGGCTGGTGATCTCCATGCCTGGGTACCGTCAGGACAAACAGCCCAGAGGCCCCATTCTCTACCTGGCAGGGTGCCTGCCCATCCAGCCCCCAATCCAGAGCCAACCCAAGCCCTGGCTCAGGCCCCAAAAAGGAATCATGGACACCTTTTCCCTTGCTCACTGAGCCCCCCCCCAGTACTATCCCTCTTTCTGGGGGAGCCCTCATATCCCTCCTTTCTACTCTTTGTCTCAGTCACTTGTGTCCTCTACCCAGGGCAAAGGCTCTGTGACTGGGGGAGACCAGGAGCAGGGAATCCTGGGCCAAAGTGTTTAGAAATCCTGGATGTGGTCACCAGGAAACATCAGATAAACCCGAACTAGAGAACATTCTCCAAAACAACTCGCTGTGCTCTTCACAGCAGTCAGTGTCAGTAAAGACAAAGCAAGGCTGAGAAACTCTTCCAGACTGAAGGGGACTGAGGAGACATGAGAACGAAATGCAGCACCCCCATCTTGAATTGGATCCTGTGCTGAAAAAACAGTTGCTACCAAGTACATTGGAGGGACCATCGGTGACATTTGAATGCGATCTATCGGCTGGACGATAGTATTGTACCAACATTTAATATCCTGGATTTGATCATGACAGTGTGCATATGTTAGAAAACGTCCTTATTCTCCCTGCAAGTAAGTGGTGCATGCTGAAGTCATCCCTGGTAAGAGACACTGCTCTCTGCAAGCTTATTCATAAATAAAATAAAAAGTACATGTATGTGGGTACAGTGATAACTATGGCAAAAATGTTAATAATTAATAGATTTGGGTGAAAAGCACATGTGAGAGTTCATGCATTTTCAAGAAGTTTGAGAATTTGTAAAAAGACTGGATTGTTTGGGGTTTTGTTTGTTTGTTTGTTTGTTTGCTTTGCAGTGCTGGGGATTGAACCTAGGGCCTCATGTGTACTAGGTAAGCCCTCTACTACTGTCCCAAACTGTGTTTTCAGTGTTGAGAGGAGAATATGATGGAGAGATTTTCTGGAAAATATAAGCCCTTGAAAGAGGATTTTGTTCATTCATTCAGCGCACGTCTTATGTGCCCCCACAGACCAGGCCCCAGTGAGGGGCTTGGAGTTCCAAAAGGAACATGGACATTTGCGCCCTTGAGACTCTCAGGCTTTTACCAGAGTCCCACACATAGTAGGTGCTCAACCTGGGATTGTCGGTTGCATTAGAAGAGGAAGAAGGAAGTTGCTATCGTGTCCAAGAATGGGTCACCCAAAGGGACAGCACTTGAAGGAGACTTGATAAATGTTTGGTGACCTGATGTTTAAAAAAAGGAGAAATTGATGCTGACCACAGCAACCAGAAGTTGTCAGTGAGCTAGGATAAAACTTCCTGGCTCGAAGCACAACCAAACATGAGAAAAACAACAAGGAACACTGGAAAACAGCCACCTCAGCCTCGCTTCAAAAATAGGGCCCATCTGTCCTGGCAGGCTTAAAGTGGCTCTGGCCCCAAGGCAGGGGCCTGGCCAGGATGACCCCTGGAGGCCCCTCCCAGCTCTAGGATTCCATGATTCTATGACATGGCCAGCAGTCTGGAGTGGTGGCATGCAGGGATCTCCAGTACAGAACAAGAGGAGGTCGATACCATCTACCTCTAAAGAGACACAGTGAGACACCAGGCCCTTGGGACAGATGGGGTTGGGCCCACCAGAAGGGGAAGAGTGGGGTCCACAGCTCCAGCCCTGCAGTCACCTCTATGTTTCTAGGGGAAGAGGAGGGAGGTGTTGATCCAGGAAAGGAAGAGGCCAGGGTCTGGACATTCCACCCATTCAGACCCAAAGGACAGGGGCAGCTGAGAGGGGTCACGGGCTGGGAGAGGGGCAAGCAGCTGTTTGCTGGGCAGGGTGGGCTTAAATACCCCTCTGCTGGCACAAGGCAGTCATGGCAAAGAGCCTGCCTTGCGGTAGGGGGAGAAGTCACAGCCTTCCTTCCAGCTGGGATGGGGTGGGGTAGGGTTAGAATCAAAGAACCAAGGGACAATGGGACAGCACTGCCCTTGGCTGGGCCCAGGCAGGCCAGGAAGAGGAGGTGGACCACATGAACTGGGAATCTCTTTGGCTCGACCAGGTCTTAGTCTCCTCGAAGTCCCTATTCTGGTCCCAGGAAGAGCAGGAAGCCTGCTGCCCCTCCTCTGGTGTGGTAGATGAGGGACTCATGTACCGCCCAAGAGGATCAAAGCATACAGCTTGGCAGGTTCTGAGCTCACAAATCCAGCTCCAGGAGTAGACTTGGTGCACTACACCCCCTACTCTCATCCAGTCCCTAAAGTTAGGGTCAGCAGAGCTTGGGGATTAGCTAGAGCCCTTCTCCATCAGGCTCTCCCCACAAACACTCTCCTCCAGCTGGGCAGGGCAGATGTCATGAGAGTTCACCCTTAGCAGGACTATGGAGGAAGCCAAAGTCACTCTGCCATTACAGCGTCGTGGATTGGGGGTCATTAGACACCCCCAAGATGTTACCCTGGCCTTCGCCTTGTGCCTTACAAGCTGTGTGACATACGGTAGGCACATCATCTCTCTGAGCATCAGTTTTCTCCATCAGCCAACTGGGAATACAGTACCCATGAGCTCTTTGATTTGTGGTAGGAGTTAAATGGGTTGATTTACACAAGACCCAAGGTGAAGGGCTGAGCACACAGCAAGTGTGCGTGTGGTGTCACTTTGGAGGCCAGGACAAATTTTCAGTGTCTGGGTACATCACACAGCTGGTTAGCTGTTCCATAGCACCACAGGCCTGTTTCTGCCTGGAATTCCTCCATTAGAGATTCTAACCTTGGCTTTTGTGGTTTCCTGGAGTCTTTTCATAAAAAGTGATTGGGAATTTCAGAATGTGGGTTAGAAGTAAAAAAGAAGACGAAGAAGGGAAGAAGATGAAGAAGAAGAAAACGATGACACTGGCAAGGCAAGGTCTTGGGTTCAATCCCCAGTACTGAAAAAGAAGAAAAGAGAAGAAAAGAAAAAAGAAAAGAAAAGAGAAGAGAAGAAAAGAAAAGAACTGAGTGTAGTGGTTCACATCTGTAATCCCAACACTTGGGAGGCTGAGGCAGGAGGATTGCTATGAGTTCGAGGCCAGCCTGCTCTATGTAGTGAGTTCAAGACCAACCTGGAGTACATAGCAGGGCCACCACCCCTATTCTAGATGGTCCTCTGGCCTTGGTATTTCTGAAAGTCTTGACTTCTTCCCCATCTTTTGCTCTTCTCTTCTGCTGTCTGCAGAGGAAGGCATCCATTTTCTAGTTGGAGATCCCTTGGGCCTAAGAGGAGAGGGAAAGGAAATCGGGCAGTGCTGAACCTCTTGGGGGCAGAAGGGGCCCTGTAGGAAAAGCCCAGAGTGAAGCAGTGAGTTGAGCAGGCTCTCTCCTCCTCACCAGGCCAGATAACCAGCCTCCAGACACGGTAACAGCTCAGCCATCAGGGTGACCTGCACCTCTGGGAACATGTCCAGACACCAGGTGAACCATTCAAATACTTACAGCCTTGCAGATCAACCTAAATACACATCCTTCCCACCCCGAGCTGCAGGCTGGACCCAGGGCCACAGCCTGAGTGGGTTTAGCAGGGTCCCCTTTACCCGCATCTGCAACGGTTCAGACTTTAGCACCTGCAGTCGCCACTCAGAGCAGTCCTTGAACCCCACCTCCCCCTGCTCGGGCCAGCCCTACAACTCCAAGTTTACAGAGAGCAGTCACCTGGAGAGAAGACCCAAGGTGGCCAGAAAGCCCACCAGTCACAGCAGCAGCTCCCACTACCAGCTCTATACAGACCGTCCTCCGGGTTCCTCCAACCCCACCTTTCTGGACCAGATCATCAAGGGCATCAACTACCTGGACCTGTCTACCAATGACTTCTACAACTGCCCTGAGACCCTGAGCCTGCCTAGGCTTGCAGCCAACTATCTGGAAGGAGTTGCCAACGCCCTCTATCAGGACAACCTGGAACACTCGCCCTGCAGTTTCTTTAGCCCCAGCACCAGTGTGGCCACCTCTGGAAGCACCACCACCAGCGCCTGCGTGGTGCCTCCCCCTGGGGGTGCAGAGGCCACACAGTGCCTTGCCCGCTCCACCAGCGTGAGCAGGCAGCACCCACCTCAGTGCCAGAGCCTCACCCCCGTGCTGCCCCAGAGGTCGGGTACCAAGCTGCCCGAGCTCCCCTTGTTTGGCAGCGGGTTCTTAAGTCACCTGCCCAGGGTCTGGGAAGCCATCCACTCAGGATGGAGTGCCCCGCAGCCCAAATCCGAACCCTCTATCTGGTGGTGATCTCCACACCTGCTGTGCAATGGGCATATGTTCATCAGATCGCGGTTGAGGGAAATAAATTATGGCAAAATGTTTCTCCCAAGGCTCTTCTGGGGAAAACAACCATTTTGATTGGGGGTTACAAACTCATGGGCCACCAGGTGTGGTGGCGCATGTGTATAATCACAGCAACCCAGGAGGTTGAGGCAGGAGGGTTGCTGCGAGTTTGAGGCCGGCCAGGGCTACATAGTGAGTTCAAGGTCAGACTAAACTACATAGCGAGACCCTGTCTCAAAAAAGCAAAAGCAAAAACAAAACAAAGTAAAACCTCAAGGGCCTCCCTGGACAAGAGTTAATAAGTGAATTGCAGGCAGGAGGTAATGAGTGAATTGGGCTGGCGGCAGCAGGGAGTGGTGGGGACTTCGGCTAGGTGATCACAGGCTGCTAGATCCCTACTTGGCTCCTGGGAGCCACTGCCTCCACAAAAACCCCAGAGATCTCATGGTGGGGGACAAGACAGGGGGTTCCAGGCTGGCCTTGAACTCCTGGCTTCAAGCAATTCTCCTGCCTCGGCCTTTTGAGTAGCTAGGACTGCAAGTGTATATATATCACTACTCTTGGCTTTGGGATCTGATTGTCATGTGGTAGCAACAAATTAAAAACTTTCAGGCTGAGTGTAAAGCCCACAGGTCTTGGTTAGAAATGTCTAGTTTATATTTTGAGAGAATCACTGGAGATGTTCTGAGATTCCTTTAGCCTCAGTTTCCCCATGTGAAAAAATAGACAAGATGTCCATTCCCCAACCCTACCTGCACTTCTTTCTTTTCAGAATGGCTGTTTCAGCACAGGCCCATGTGCTAAAATGTAGAGGTAATAATAAGAAGAATGACAAACACATACAAGGTAGCAACTTCTAAGTACTTCACACATATTTATTCTTTTTAAGTATGTGTGGGAATCAAATCCAACTGAATCTCATGCTACGCAAGTGCTCTATCACTGAGCTACACCTCTGGCCTTTTTCAGAAACTGTTTCTTTTTAAGTATGTGTGGGAATCAAATCCAACTGAATCTCATGCTAGGCAAGTGCTCTATCACTGAGCTACACCTCTGGCCTTTTTCAGAAACTGTTTCTTTTTTTGTAAGAGACAGGGTCTTGCAAAATTATCCAGGCTGTCCTCAAACTTGTGATTCTCTTGCCTCAGTCTCTAAGGTAGCTGGGAACAGGTGGGTACCAATGAGCCTGGCTCACATTTATTCTTTTAAAGATGTGATTTTCAGTTATCATGGCCTAGAGGAGGCACAAGAAGCCCTAGCTAGAGTGAGAGGTATTGAAAACGCAACCAGGGTGGCTTGCAGGATGGGGGACAGCTCTTTCTGGGAACTCTCTGCACAGAGGGCTTCTGTCTGGGCCAGGTAAGACTGGGAGGGTCAGGATGAGACGGGCCCTTTTACCCAGTACCTTGAGTTTCTTGCCATCAATGCCTGGGAGAGTTATCTGGACCACTGAGGATTCAAGTGCTAAGAGGCCCACAGGGCACCCAGCCATCCATGACCCTGCTAGTCAGGGGCTCTGGAGACCTGGAGCAGCCTAGCCCTAGGTCTCTATTTCCCCCATCTGTGAATGGGTGCAGAGCTCTGATGCTTTCTAAGGGACCCCTTGACTCGGATGTTTCTGGGTGTCTCCGTGTGGTTACCAGCCAGGCTTGTAGCATCCCAACCGGAGAACAGATTTTGCCTCCATCCAAGAACCCTGGATCCTATATCCACAGTCACCTCCCAGGCTGCTCAGGGGCATTTCAACCCTCATGGCCCATTTCTGTGTGATTACAAACTTTAGACCTGGTCTCTGTTGCTGGAGCCCTCCTGTCTCCTTGACGATGTGAAGGCCAGTGGCAGCTCAGAGCCTGCAACAGGGCTGACCTTGAGATAATGCAGAACCTGGGGGCCCACAGGATTCTTTGAAGGCAGTGGCCTGCCATAGCCCGGCCCCTGTGGCCAAACAGAGAAGGTGACAGACTTGAGTATACGCATGGGATGACCACAGTGGTCCCAGGGTAGACAGATGGAAGAGGGTGCCAAATTGTTAGTCACTGAATTCTCCCCCACTTGTATTCCAAGGGAGATCCTGTTCCCCAGGTGAACACTCACAGGCCCTCTGTCCAGCCACTCAATCCCCTGCTTCCTACTCCTGCTTCCTACTGTGCGTTCCTGGCTCCGCAGCATAGGCATGCTCACCTCCAGGATGGTTGTTTACCCAAGGATAGAGTAAGCCCCTTGGCCAGGGCACTGTTCTCGAGGTTGGTGGCAGCTAACTCAGTCCTGCTCACAATAGGGGTCTGATCTTTCTTGTCCATGGTGGCTATAGGGCCTCACACCCACCATGCATGCAGTAGCAGTAATTGTTGTTACAATAAGGATGATTACCTGCTTCATATGAAGCAATGTTAAAGATCCCAGCCAACACTTATTAAACTCTTAACTACATGCCAGGCATTGTTTTAAGTCCTTTGGATTCATTTACTCATTTAATGCTCTAATCAAATCTTTAAGGAAAGTACTACTGTCCCTATTTTTCAGATGAGGAAACTAAGGCATAGAGGTCAGCTACAAATTATTCTGATTAAAAAAAAAAACAGTGCACAGGATATAGTGGCACTTGAAAAATGGTTGGCACTGTCCTTATAGAGTTCTACCTGCAAATGGATGCCAATAAAAATAACCTTCACAATTATACACAGTGGGGCTCAGAGTATGACAGATGTCATTACAAGGCCCAGTGCCTAGTAGGTGCTCGGCAAAGTTTGCCCATTGGTTAGGAACTGGATTGCACTCTGTAAGGACAATAGGGTCTCTCCTTGATCCAAACTCCTGCCAGGGATGGACAATCACTGCTCGAAAATCTATTCCCAAGTTACTGAACCTGAGTCCAGAGAAAAATAAGTAGCTAAAATAGGTACTAAATAAGTAGAGAAATTTCTTTTTTTTTTTTTTTGTACCAGGGATCAAACTCACGACTGCACACTTGCAAGGCAGGTGCTTATGCCGCTGAGCTAAATCCCCAGCCCAAGTAGAGAAATTTCTACAAAAGTCACCTGTGGTCTCGACTACCCACTCCATGGCCTCTCAACATTTGTTATAGGATCATGATACTGACATTATTTTATGCATTAAAGAAATCTATTGTGGTCCTTTTCAATCAGACAATCGCTAGTAGCTAGAGAAGTTCCTCTGTGCCATGCAGCCATGCAGAAGCCATCGGAAGTCCTCACGCCACTGCCCCAGCCATGCATCTACAGGACCCGTGTAAACAGGAAGCAGCAAGCTGGCTGTAGCACAATGCCTTGGCCTGCTCAGCTGTCTCTTTTGTGTATAGAAGTAGCCTAGGTATCTGTGTTTGGGGCTGGCCAAGGAAAGTCCTTCACACCTGCAGAAGGACATCATAGGTCATTAAGCATCGTGTGCCAAACTTGCTGCCAAGGCAGAAACATAGCCAATCAACTCTCTCTACACTGCCAGGCTAGGTTTTAGTAGTCCACTTTTCACAGAGGGAAACAGGCTCAGAGAGACAGAGACAGTAACTTGCCCAAATTTCTGCAGTTGGTACATAGCAGAACTGAGCTCTGAATCTCAGCCAGCACCCAGATGGTCAAAGAGCCGCTGTGTTATGTACACTTTCTCAGCAATCTAAAGGTAATGCCTTTATTAATATTTATTGAATCTTTTCCAAGAGAAAGAGGGGTACATCTTGGCCTCCAAAATACGCGGTAAATTCGACAAGGCAAGGATGCTGTCTTTCCTGGAGGTTTGGGCTGTCCCTCAATACAGTGCCCTAAGCAGGGAAGGTAACCCTGGGATGGGTGCTTTTAGCAAGTAATAAACAAAGGGAGAAATTTCTTCAAAAGCCACCTGTGGTCTCAACATTTGGTATCATTTGGTATAGGATCATGATACTGACATTATTTTATGCATTAAAGAAATCCATTGTGGTCCTTTTCAAGCAGACAGTTTAATATCACTGTCTTCGGATTCTAGAAAATAAAGTTTTATTTGTTTGCAGTGGTAGGGATCAAACCCATGGCCTCACAGAAGCTAGGTAAGTGCTCTACCACTGAGCTACACTGCCTTTTGAGTTACAGAGGGGAGTGTGTAAGAGAAACGCTATGTCTGACCCTCACGCTACCCCCGCCTTCCCTCCTCTCTGAACCTAACTCTCTGAGTCTCTGCCCAGCCATCTTTTACCCCATTCCCAGCCCCATGTCACCCCGACTGCCTTTCCATTTACATCCCTGTTCCCACCGGCCCCACATAGCAAGTATGAACCCGCTCTACCCAAACTGCCCCACACTGCACTTCGGAGTTGAGATGTGCAGAGGCCTTGCCCTGTGCCCGAGTGGGTCCCACCATTTTTGGCAAACTTTTCAACAGTCTCCTGAGCTGGAATTTCTGGTGAACAATTGAACAAAGCCGGGAACTTGGAGGGAGAAGGCACAGGACATTCCAAAAGGATTTCTGTCTCGAGCTCCTAAAGACAACAGCAGAAAGCTTGTGGCCTGGTAAAGAAAATCATGAAAGAGATGGAAAATCTGCCCTGTAGGAAAGGCAGTGCAGGCCAGAGGAAGGAACAAGGGACCCCAGGGTCAAAGTGCCTCTCCCGCCCACTTTTGTCCCCGCAGGGGCCCAGCCACTTCCCTAGCCTCAGATTTGAGGTCCTCTGGTCACTAAAGGAGTGACCAAAGTAAACACACAGATCCACACAGAGTTGTGTGCCTGGTGATGTTGTGTTAATAACAAAGACTGGGAAACAGCCCAAACGTCCAACAGCAGGACCGGGTTAACGAACTGCCGTGTGTCGATGAGACAATACCAAATACTCGCTAGAAATATGATGTGTACAGGCAGTGTTAGTGCTGTTCAGAGTTGCTGGCCCACAAATTGCTAACAGTTGCCATCTACAGTAAAAGGTTTACGCCTGAGCGTAAATCTATGTCCTGCTTCCAATACGGAAGAAGGATTCTAGGGGGAGAAACATCAGCCAGACCAAACAGCACCCTCAGTGACCCAGCTGATTTATGCTCCGGAGCAAGCTCCTTATCGCTAACTGGTCATAAACAGTTTGGGGACTGGCACCGGCCCACAGATTCGTTAAGTAGGCCTGGTGTTACTGAAACATGGAAGTGTCAAGTGAGAAAAACAAGATGTGAACTGAGACTCGAACAAGGACGCGAACACGATGAAGTACAATGGGTGTCTGCGAGGAGGAAGGAAGGAAACTAATGTATCTGAGTACTGCCTCCAGGTCCCTGAGGAGTCTGTAAAAGCTGGGGCCCAAGGACAGGAAGGTGAGGGGGTACATGGAAGCCACCAGAATTCCAGCCTGGCTGCAGGGGAGTTGTGTGTGCAGGGCCACTTGTGACAAATTCACATTCTAAAGACCATTTATGGTCAGCTTGGGAGCCTGGCTCTGGGGCAGCACCCACAAAGTGTACTGCCGAAACCCCTGTCCTGTGAGATGTTAGAGGTTCCTCCTAAAAATAAGGGGAGTCCATCCTTGAGTTGACTGAGGAAAAGCTGAAGAGGTGACCTCTTTCCTATGTCCCTGTCCTTTGGGAGAGTCAAAGTGTAGGAAAGAGGGTAGTTCCCAAACTTCTTCGGCCAAAGATTTCCCTTTCCAGGAAACGTCTCAGAAGGCAGGAAGCCCATGGGGCACAGTGCGAGAATGTTGCCCTGGGCCTGGGAATCAAGGCACAAGCTCAATGTGGTGGTGGACGCCTGTCATCTAGCCCTCTGGAAAGCTGAGGCAGGAGGATGGTGAGTACAAGCTCAACCTAGGCAACCTAGTGAGCAAAAAGAAAGTGATGTGTTATAGGAAGACACTGGGCCAAGTCTAAGGGCACTTCCTGCCTGAGCAAGAAGGCGGCTCCACCTGGGTAGAATCAGGAACTGCCCAGGGAAGACAGCATCAGGGTAGCCGAAAATGTGAGCTCTAGAACCAGGTCAGTGTGGACCCAATCCTGCTCCACCTCCTACTGATTGTGTGACCTGGATGACCTTGCCAAGCCACTTTATCCTCCCCTCTCTGTCTCCATTTCCTTATTTGGAAAGGTGGATAATAAAATGTTCACACATCTCTTATCTACTACCCAGGACAGTAGTGGTGATAAAGTGAGATTCAAGTTAACTGGATGTAAAGTGTTTTTTTCCCCCTGGGTACTGGGGATTGAGCCCAGGGTTTGGGCTCTGAGCTAGTCCCCTAGCCCTTTTATTTGTTTGTTTACTTATCTATACTTTAATTTTTGACACAGACTCTTACTAAATCCTTCAATTACCCAGACTGGACTTGAACTTGTGCTCTTCCTGCCTCAGCTTCCCACAATGCTGGAATGGCAGGTGGGTACCACCATACCCTGCTGTAAAGGGGCTGTTTACCTCTCTCTCTCTCTCTCTCTCTCTCTCTCTCTCTCTCTCTCTCTCTATCTCTCTTATACCAGGAATTGAACTCAGGACCTTGGGCTTGCCAGGCTGTTAACTTTTACTATTAAAAGAGTGTGTGGCCACAAGGTGCCCATACAGTGCCTTTGTTGCTACTATCAAAAAGAAACCTCTCCAGGCAGATATTACCTTGAAACAGAACACATTACATCACTTACCCATTGGTCTGCATAGTCAGTGTAAGATCTATTCACCTGTCCCATCCACTGCTATTCCAAGT
The DNA here is from genome assembly GCA_004027295.1 of Dolichotis patagonum. Classification (NCBI taxonomy): domain Eukaryota; kingdom Metazoa; phylum Chordata; class Mammalia; order Rodentia; family Caviidae; genus Dolichotis; species Dolichotis patagonum. The sequence continues at coordinate 54,591 of PVJX010005876.1, read as the reverse complement.
GAATGAATGACCAAAGGAATGTAAAATGAGGAAGACGCTCCAAGCGAGAAAAAAATTTTGGAGTTGGGAGTGAAAACCAGGAAAAAACCATGTTTTGCCAACGTTGGAGCGAGAAATCTGCCTGCTGGTTCAAAAAGCTCCAACTCCTGTTTCTCAGAAACCAGGTTTTGTAGTGGTCCCTACTGTTCCAAACCCTCCTGGTCCCTCCTTATTAAGGAGCCCTGTGCAAAACGAATTATTTCGGTCCCCAAGAATGTGACATTACCCTGAATGATGAACACTAGCAGGTGGTTACAGGTACCTTTAAGGTTCAGCATTGGCCCAGAGGGCTCTGGCCCTGCTCTCCTTCTAGGAGAGGTGACAGCCAGGCCCTAAACAGAGCAACCTGAGAGCACGGACTAAAGATATGGACACAGCCAGCCAATCCTCAGCAAGGAGGAGTAAATAGAGGGTGACTGTCCCCAGGTGGATGGGCTGCTCTGGGCTGCTTTCTGTGACAGCCTGGCTCTCTCCACACCCCAGCCAGTGTTATCATCTCTTTCCCCAAACTCTTTTAGGAAGCAAGACTTACAGCTCTGGGTTAGTCATGACCAAACATTTACAAAGGGCTGCTTGTTCCCCTCTTGCCTTCGCTCATAGGCAAACCATGCAAGTCCAAATCTCTGGGACTTAGAGCACCCGAGGTGAGGAACAGACACGGAGGCAGCTCATGAAGCGGGGTTTGTCCCGGACACTGACCCTCCTTGCACGGGCAAAGCCTTGGAAAGACCCTGCCACCAGCCTGGCCACCTGCCAGCTCTGAAGTTAGCAGAGTGCTGAAGCCTTGCTTGGCAGACAGAGGAGCTCCTGAGAAGCACAAAGTTGCTTCTTGAAGGAAGGACTAGAGGTCCTTGGGGGTGGGCTGGGGCCCCATCATCACCTTGGAAGCCACAGATCCCACACAGTGGCTGCTCTGCCATCAGACAGGAGCTCCCTCAGGGGCAAACAGTTCTGTTTTTATACCATCAGATTGGAGCCACACCCAGAAATCCTAATAAGAGAGTGTCTACCACCTATTCAGCGCTTACCTTTGAAACTTAACAAAAAGCACTGGCTTGGCTTCACGTTAATCCTCCTAACAATACTGAGAGGGAAATCAGCACTATTATTCATTTCCTCTGTAGGAAGACTGAGAGGCAGAGGTTGAATATTTGCTCAGTGCTGCATAGCTAGATGGTGAGGCAGGACTGTCCATCAGTCTGAAAGCAACATAAAGACAGGGACTCTCTCCTCCCCCTAGAGGTCCCTCTAGGGTCCCCTAGAGGGCTAAACTAGGCATCTCCTCTCTTCTCCCTGTCTGGAGCAGACACAGACCTTATTCGGTGCTGTGTTGGAGTCTGGGTGGGGTGAGTGAGTCGGCCCAGTCACTCTGGATGTGGTTTCTCCTCCTTCCGGCTCCCAGTTGGTCCCACAGGGCAGAGAGGGACTTAGGGTTCTGGAGCAGGGAATCTATGTAGGATGGGGGTCAGGATGCAAGTTTTATAATCCCTGAGGGTCTGGATGGGAGTGTTTTCCACCTGAGTCACTGGATGGTCTGGGTGGCGTCTGCAAGCTCCTATCACAGGGAACACACCTTCCTGAGCCAGCAGAGCCGGCCCAGTGCCACCCAGTTAGCCAGGCATTTCCTTCTATCCACAGCGCACCTCACTCATGGCTGCAAATCCCGCCAGGAGTCTCTGGAACCTAGCAACCAGCAGGAAACAATGGAAACTTGGGTTTTTATTCTCTTCTCTCCATCATTACTCAAAAGGTTATCCGAAAAGACACACACACACACACACACACACAGGCACACGCACAGGCATGCATGCATACACTCGTTTTTTCTCCACCCCTCAGCCCAGGGACGTCTGGAAATATTCAGGCAGAAGAGGGGATATGAACAGGGCCTTGGAGAGGTCCCCAGGCTGTGTGGCTGCTTGTGGGCTGTGTCACAGGCAGGTCACTGGGTGATTTACTGTGGTAGCATCTGTGTGTCTTTGGCCCTGGGGCTGTGACTTGTGTGGATCAAAGTTGACCTGAGTGGCCCAGGTGGTAAAACAGTGCAGGGCTAGGAAGGTGTCTCAGGACAGTACCCAGTGTCCGCCATGAGTAGTGACCAAACCTAAAATGTACAGACCGGTCCTTATGGGAGAACTAATGTGGGTGAAGGGCCTGTGTGGGAAGTGTGGAAATCCTGGCCTGCTGGGTGTAGGCACAGTCAGTGTACAAAAGCCAGGGGCTGAGCGCTGTGAAGGCTGTGTGCGCCCCCCCCTCCCCGCGCCTCCCCGTGGCACCTGGCACCTGCGTGAGGTCTGTCACATACACAGTGTGAAAGTGAGGGTGTGGTGCTGGTGTGGGAGCTGCGTGTGAGCCGGGTAAGGGGGTCCATGGTTCCTCGAAAGCCGCGGGAGTAGGGAATGTGTGGAGTGTACACGGACGTGAGGGCAGCTCCTGGAGTGTGCAAGTTTGTGGTCCCGCGGCAGAGTGCACTAGTGAGGAGTCCTGAGCGCGCAGCCCCAGCCCGCGGCTCGGTCCCGTCCCACACTCCAGGCCGCGTTTGGCAGAGAGCCGGCTGGGCCGCGGCCCGCAGAAGGGGGCTGGGGGCCCAGACAAAGGCCCAGTCGGCAGCGCGGCCGGCTCCCGGAGCACAGCGCGCGGCCCGGGGGCGGGGCCTGACGCTACGGGGGCGGGGACGTGGGCGTGTCCTGGAGGCCCGGGGCGGGGCTTTGCACCACGGGGCGGGGTTGCGGGCGTGATCTGGTGGCCCGGAGGCGGGGCTGGGCGGCCGCGGGAGGAGCGGGGGCGGGGGCGGTGGGAGCGGGCCGTGCTGTCCCGAGGACTCCGCAGGACAGCGAGCGGGCGACTGCGGTCGGCGCCAAGCGGGCCAGCGAGCGAGGCCGGGCCATGGAGCGGCGGGCGGCGGGCACGCTGGTGCTGGCGCTCCTGTTGCACGGGCGGTTGCTCGCGGTGAGTGTGTGAGGCAGAGGGGCGAGGGGTGCCCGCCAACTTGGTGGGGGCGCTGGAGGCTGCGCGGCTGGGACTCTGGCCCGGAACGGCGGCGCCGGACAAACACGCCGACCCGGCACCGGGGGGCGCCACCCTGCGGAGTGGACCTGCCCGGGGGAACCCTGCGTGGGGCCGGAGGCGGGGCAAGCCCGTGTGGATGTCTGTGGGTCCCCTGGCCACGTTGCGGGAGGCTCTGAGTCGCGCTGGGCATGGCCCAGCCTGCCGTTCCTGGGGACCAGCGGAGAAACTTCGAGCAGGGTGGGAACTTGGCAGGACGAGAGAGCCCCTTTTCGTGCCAACTTGGCAGAGGGGCACTGAGCTCTAATGGGACCCTGACAGTCCTCGCTGGAATTGTACCGTGATGTCTGTCGCCTTGGGGCGCCTTGTAACCAGGCAGGCATAAGTAAAGAACTTCTGGAACAAAACTTGAGGCTTGGGTGAACACCCACAGGCCTGGAGTCATGCATCCCAGGAATTGACTCAATCCCTGCCCTTCACTGAGTAACTGTGTGGCCTCGGGGAAGTAGTTAACTTCTCTGAGGCCAGCCTCACGTGGGTAAAGGGATCTCAAAAGGCCTAGCCCTAAAATGCGCAGCCCCGGGGTAGTAGAAGCAGGGCCTGTTGTGGGTGGGCACCATGCCTCCGAGTTTCCCCAGCTTTCCTCTTCCCAGGTCCCCAAGGGGCAGGGGCTCTTCTCTACAGTCCAGTCCTTCTGGTCTTAGATGGGCCCATCTTGAGGAGAAGATAGTTCCTGGGTCAGGAATCCGCAGGCCTGGAAGGCACTTAGCCAGGAGAGACCCTGAGGACCCGAACGAACCTGAGTGGGGTCTGGGCAGGTTCTGCGGGGAGGGAGCTGGTGGCAGATGTGGGTAGGGGTCTATCCGGGCCTGTGGTGCCACCCCCATGCTCTCTGAAGTGCTGTTAGACAGTCACCATCCTTGCCTCTTGTCCTCAGAGCCAAGTAAGTGACTTTTCCAATTGGGCCAGTATTTATCCAGTTACTGAGTCCCTGTCCTTGCCTTGCTGGGTGTCCCACACCTCTGCCTTCCTGAGTCACTCTTAAGCACCCACTCAGGTCAGACCTGACACTGCTCTTGCCCCACCCTCCCAGCACCTCTCCTCTCGATCTTCCTATTTAGGCAGCCTCTAGACCCTGCAGTTGTTCCCCATCCACCTGAACTTGCAGTGTAGGCACATACTTGCTTTCCCAAGGCACTAACCTAGACCTGGAATGTCTTCCCTGGCCAGCCTTCTGCTGACCTTCGACACTCTGCCCCCTGCTCAAGGGCTCCTCCATACTTGGGCTACACAATGGCAGGGGTGGTGGGTGGAGCTGTTTGCTGTGTGCCTGAGGAATTCCACAGAAATTCTCGGGCTGTGCTGATCATCTCATTCAGTTGTTCATTCAATAGACCTTCATTGAGCACTGTGTTGTGGCAGCCACTGGGAGTCCAGGGGTTCATTCATTGGGCAGATATTTGCCCAACACCTACTGTGCAACAGTGCACTGGCACGTGGCAGGGCTGGAGTTGTGTCAAGAACCAGGACAGGCCCTGTTTGTGCCTCTCTAGAACTCAGGCTTGAAGGCTATAGTCCTTTACTGTTGGGATATTGCGGACTCTGAAGCAGCTGCATGGAGGTCTTTACTGTCTTACCAAGTTGGTTGGTGGTGCAGGCTGGAAAGAGGTTGGCCTTTGGAGTCTTACAGAGCCAAGTTTGAATCACTAGCTACATGATCTACAGCAAGAGTCTTTCAGAGCCTTAGTTTCCACATCTATAAAATGGGAGCAGAAAGTTTGCTGTCTTACCTGAGATCAAAGCCAGGTATAGAGGTGCACACTGTATTCCCAGCACTTGGGAGGCTGAAGCAGGAGAATCACTGTGAGCTCAAAGCCAGCCTGGGCTACATAGGAGTTCAAGGTTCAGCCTGAACCATATAATGAAACCTTGCCTTAAAAAAAAAAAAAAAAAAAAAAGGAAGAAAGAAAGAGAAAATTAAATGACATCAGTTTCCTAGCCAGTTGTTTTAGAAAGTATTGGGCTCCTCCTTGCCCCTTGCCCTTGACCTGTTTTGCCTTTCAATTTGTGTCCACAGGCAGGAGTAGTGGGAGAGGGTGGGACACAGGGTGAGCTAGGCCTTAGGGACCTGCAGCCTTGCTGTGGGCAGAAGACGGGATGGTGGGACAATGGTCTGTGATTATGTGTGGGAGTAATTTCAGTTCTGAGGAGCGGGGTGGCCTGATTCAGGAGCTGCCCTAGCCTGCTGACCCTTTTCTTCCTGCTCCAGCCTTGGCCCTTCCTTTCTTGGGGCAAGCCCTGCAGGAAGCAGGAGTCTTTGGGGGCCATGGTGGTGATTACGGTGTTTTCCAGGCTGAAGAGGGAAGTGGCCAAGATACCTGTTTCCTGCCTCAGCTGGATTTCCTTGCAGGGGAGGAGGCTGTGGGGAGGCTGCTGGCAGGAGCTAGCAGCCTCCCTTTCCTGGCCTTACCTCAGCCCTCCCCTCCACACAGCAGGCTGCCCAGGAGAGTGCTGTGCGGGTTCCTCAAGGAGGGCAGCTGTGGGTGTGCCCACAAAGTGAGACAGAGGCGGGAAGAAGCAGAGACACACTCTTCTCCCCACACACACTCTTCTTTTAGGCTAAGCGCCCGGCATCTGAGGAGTCTTCGAGGCTCCGCCTGGCTTGGCCCAGGCCTGTTCTTAGGCTGAGTCTAGGCAAGTTAGGATCTGTGGGCCCAAGGCCTGCTGGGGAGATAGTAGAAGGAAGGTGGCAGGAGGTGACTGGGTTCAGGGTAGTAGTGGTGGGAGGTATTGGGGTGCTAGACCAGATGATAAAATGCTCCTCATGCTTTATAGGCACTAAATTCCTCAGTGAGTCCCACTTTCCCTTGTTGCTGAGAGTCAGGTCCGGGTTCCTGGCTGCATGCAGCCCAGAGGCCTATGAGAGAGATCCGGCCAGCTCACACCCTCTCGTCTCACCTCCTGCAAACTTTCCCCTCTTGCTCTCCACCAGCTGCACTGGTCTTTTGTTTCTTGGACGTGCTGAACATGCTCCTATCTCAGGGCCTTGGATCTGCTGTCCCCCACCTGGAATTCTTGTCCCTATATCCACATGCACCTCTGTCTCTGTTCCTTCACAGCTCATCATCTATCCCCTACTTTTTTTTTCTCCCAGTACTGGAGATTGAACCCAGGGTCTAATGCACGCTAATCATGTGCTCTACCACTAAGTTAAGCTCCCACCCCCACTGTTTGTGCTTCTTGTCACCTTCTGACACATACTCCTTCACTGGTCTCTGTCCTCTGTCCAATTTAAACTCTGTAAGCACAAGACCCATCATTGTTAGCAATTGAGAGGAAGCGAGCGCTCAGGGAATGTATTTGTCGAATGTATCAAGCTATTGCTACTAGTGTGGTCCAAATCTCTGCACAGAAGAAATCGAGGCACAAAGAGGTGAAGCAGTTTGCCCGTGACTTAGGCACTCACATACTGAAGGAAGAGCCACATTGTAAAGGCAGAGGAAGTGCCCCGACCGCTGCACCTGCTGTTTCACCTGCTTGTGGCCAGCAGTCAGTAAACGTTGATAAACGTCACTGATGCCAAATGTGGTGGTGGATGCCTTAATCCTGCCACTGTGGGAGGCTGAGGCAAGAGTCCCAGCTTGTGCAACTTAAGAACTTAGTGAGGAAAAAAATAAATAAATTTAAAAAAAAATAAAGAACTTAGTGAGGCACTGTTTCAAAAAAAAGAAAGAAAGAAAGAGGGGCTGGGATGTAGTCAGGGTTCAGTCCCCAGTAACTAATACACACACTCCCCTAGGAACACACACACACAAAGTCCCTACTGATTGATTATATAAGTCAAAACTATGGCCCCAGATAGCACAGGGCTGACCCCAGGCAAGGATTGTTGGGGACTGAGGGTCAGGATGGCTGTGCCTTGGTGTCTGAAGGGCCTCTTGGGGAGACGTGTGGTAGTAGGAGTGTAGGACCTGGATTCCAGGACAGTTGCTTGCAATTGGTTAATGAATTAATGTCCTCATTAAAAGGTTCTTGCGTGTGTACAGGCTGTTGGATGAATCTGGGGCTTCCAGGGAGCCAGGTCAGGGGGGTGAGTGGAGCCTCTGCCCGGCCTGCTGCTGCAGAGCCCTCCCTGGGTTCCTGGGCTGCGCCCTGGGGCCTGCAGAGCCCTCAGGGCTGCCCCGTCTTAGGGCGAGAGGCTGGGAGGGCAGGGAAGGAGGGGCTGCCCAGGATGTGGGAAGATCTGGATGATGAATCAGAGGAGATTCACTGGAGCCCAGACATAGGCTGTGGACCCTCAGACTGCTGGGGACCTCAAGGAGTGGCTCCCAGCCCTGGCCTGTTACCTCCTCCCTCCTCCAGTCCCAGCTGTGAGGGTCAGACTAGAAGAGAAGCAGTAGGCTCCCAAGGGACTGCCTGTCCTGCCAGCCTTCCCCACCTGGATCCTGCTTCTGCCAGCAAGGGGGCAGCCGGCCTGGGGGTCCTGGCCCGCTGGAATGTTGCCCCTACCCGGCCCTTGGCCTCTTTGGCCCTGCCACCCCCTCCTGCTCCCCGGGGCTGGCCAGCGCGGGCCGCCCCAGCGCCCAGAGCAGGCTGACTGAAACCCAGAAGTATGTGTGGAACTTGATTCGCGGGGAGCCGCCAGCCGTACTGCCAGGCCTGGTGGCGTCGCAACTGTGTCAATAGCGGCCTTGAGAGGGGTGTGGCTCGTGGCTGTTGGGGGTGGTGGGGCGGGGGTCATCAGCACAGCAGACTTGAGAACAAGGTTGCCCTTTGAGGCCTGGGAATGTGGGGCCTTCCAGTCTTAGCCCACCATCAGAACAGCACTTTCCTCCTCTCCGTGGTGCCCCTTTGTGCCAAGTTTCAGGAACCTCACAGCATCCCTGGGGGCATCTGGAGATGTCCTTGAGACCAGCTCGAAACTTCCTACCAGAGCCTTTTCCCTGAGCCATGGAGGAGGGTGCCCTGGTGCTCTGGATTTTCAGAGTGTCGGGTGCATACGGGCTTGCAGTGTGCATTAAATAATGAATGAATGAATCACGCAGGTGTGTGTTAGACTTAAAAACTCATTTAACAAATATTTATGGAGCATCTTCTGTTTATCTCAGCCTGTTCTAGACTTGAGGTTACAGCAGAGAGCAAAAAAGTCAGTTTCTCTCCCTTCATGTAACTTGCATTATAGCTCGTACAGGAAGACAGGCAATAAATAAAATATGCCAGGCGTTGGTAAGTACTGGGAAGGAATAATAAAGGAGGGAAGAGAATAGAGAGTGATGAAGTAGAGTCAGGAAAAGCCTGATAACATTGAACCAAAGGAAAACTGAAGGAAGGGAGGGTGAGAGTGCTGCAGACATCTAGGGAGGGGCACTTCAGGAAGCAGCTTGTGCAAAAGCCCAGAGGTCAGAGTGTGCTTGTCTGTTGATGGAAAAGCAGTTGATGGCAGGACAGCATGTGTGAGAGGACAGTTGTTAATGGGCCTGTGTGTTGAGCAGGATCACTCTAGTTGCTGCGTGGAGAGCCAAGAGCAAAGGGAGGAGGCTTCAACCCAGCCCAGAGATGACTGCATCTTCTACCTGGGCGATGGAGTAGGAAGCAGTGTTTGAATCCTGAATATATTTTGAAGATGGGGCTCACGGTGTTGGCTGATGGGTTGTATGCACAGCATGAGACAGGAAGACAGGAGTCTGAGAGAACGTCCACCAGTCTCAGGCCCGAGCACCCGGGAGGATGGCGTTGCCTTAGACAGAGATGAGCAGCTGCAGGGGAGGTGGGGAGTGGCGGGTGATGTAGGGGAGTGTGGGGGAGACCAGCCCAGGGCCCTGCATTAACTGTGCCAGAGTGCAGGGGTGCTTGCTGAGTGTTTGATTGTGGAGTCCCGGGTCCTGAGTCCTTAGAACCCCACAGCCTGAGCTCCTGGCTTCTAAGTGTGCATTTAATAGGAAGCTCCGTGAGCGCAGGGACTCGGGCTTGTTCTTTGCCATTTACCCAATGTGAGGCAGCAAACAGGTGAGCATTTGTCCACAGACTATGGTTGGTAATGCCCTTGAGGAAGCCAGCAGCTCTTTCTGAGGCTTGGGAAGAGGCTTTCTCTGGCCCTGGGCTTTGGGGTGCTGTCTTCACAGCCCTGTTCTCTGCTGCAGCCCAGAGGGTGTGGGACAGGCTGGGAATACCCCTTCTACCAGAGGGCTCTGCCTTTCAGTCAAAACTGTCAGCCCTCCCTGTCTGGCTTGACCTCGGGCAAGGTACTTTACCTTTGTGAACCTCAGTTGTGAAGTGCATGTCTGAATGCCTAATTTTTGAGGGTAAGAGATGACCAGGTGGATATGCCTGGAATGTGGTAGGTGTTCTGTAGTTGGTCACTGATCTGTTGGTCTTTGCCGAGGGCCAGCATAATATTCTTTGTTGTTGTTTGTTTGTTTTTTTGAGATAGGGTCTCCATCCGTAGTTCGCTATGTAGCCCAGGCCAGCTTTGAACTCGAAGCGATCCTCCTGCCTCAGCCTCCCAAGTGCTGGGATTACAGGCATGTACCACAGTGCCCAGCTCTAATATTTGATTTGGGGGTCCCAGTGCCTCATGGCACAGCTTCTCCACAGACCCCTGGGCTTGTTGAATGAAAGTTTGGGTAATGGGATCGCCCAGTTCCCTTTGTCTGTTCCCTCTGCCTCTCTTTCTCAGGCTCAGAGCCCCAATGCAACTGCAGCTGATCTGTCACTGCCCCCCTTCCCCCACCAAGGCCACAGCTGCAGGACAGAGTCCACCCTTCCACCCTGATTGCTCCTTCCTGGAGGGGAGAAGGAGGGGGGCACACCCCAGGGTGTGGCCTGGGAAAGGCTGGAGCCTGCGGAGGCATTGTCCCCTTCCCAGATGTGTGCAGTTGGTGGGCTCTGAGCAGTGGGAGGGGTGGCCAAGTTGCTCCCAGGGGCAAAGCAAGGATGTTGGCACATCTTGAGGGGAGCAGCAGAGGGGGCGTCCTGGGACCTCATCCTGACCCATCCTCCCTTAGGTCCAACTAGTGAGGCAGGACCTTGCCCCAGGAGCTCTGGCCAAGCCTGCAGCCGGTCTTCCTTACAAGGCCGGTGGGCTGCGCAGCTGAGTCCAGCCCCAGGGTTCCTCAGAAACAGGACTAGGGAGGAGGAGGGCACTCGAGGCCGGGGCAATGTTGTCTCACCCTGTGCTTTGCGCTTGGGCTGTGGGGTAGATGTGCCCCTGCCCACCAGGCCGGGTCACTTCCAAGTCTCGGGTTTTAACCTTTGTCCATCCTGTTCCAGTCCCAGTTGGTAGGGAAGGGGAGCAGCCAGGGGCTGGGCAGGGGGAAGGTTTCCAGGTGGCCTCGGGTGACCCCACAGATGCTCTCCTGGGGTGGGGCTGGGAATTCCCAGCTGCCTCTGGCCCCTTCCCAGCCCACCTCCAGCCCCCGCCCCACTCCTCCCTACCCTGCCTGCTGTGGCGCTCCCCCAGGGGCCAGCTCCAGCCCCCCTGCTTGCCCCAGCTGACTCATCCCTCTCCATGTTTGGCCGTTGGTTTCCAAATAGTTGGGAACTGGGATCATGCCTCTTCTTGGATCCCTCGCTGGACTGATAGATTGAGATTTGACCTCATAAATCCCAGCCCTTGTCATTTCAACAGCTCGTCTTTTCCCCTCTGCCTTCCTGTGACCCTTGGGCCAGAGGAACAGAGACCTAGGAGTTCCCTGAGGATGGGCAGGCCCTTCTCTACCCAAGGACCTGGAGGGTCTCTACCTCAAATGTTCGGTGAGGGCTCACACCTTCTCTTGATGAAAGTGCCATCTGTCTTTGGCCAGCCTGGCACAGGACTTTCCTGCAGGGCATCATCTCCTTAGTGCCGCAGTGGTCTTCAGAGGCATTGTGATTTCCACTTTGCAGAGAGGAAAAGTGAGGCACGCAGGCGGGATGGCTGGCCCACTGTCCATCCAGTATGTGGTATATCTTGGAATGGGGCCCAGGTTATTCAGCTTTCACTGGAGAAAGTCCTCATTTCTTTCCAGGTCTGTCATTCTTACTTTGTCATTCTGTCTGGGTCCAGCCTACTGGGGGACTAGAGACAGAACAAATCCAGGAGGAGCTGCCTAGAGGAGGTGGATCTGGGCTACATGTCTGCCTCACAGGTCTAGCCCACTCCTGCCTCTTGTACTGCCGTGCCTTTTGCCACTTAGCTTCCATCTCATCGATAATGTTCCCCAGGGAGATGGATTTGGCTGTCCTTGGAACTGAGGCTCCCCCACCCCGAGAACCTGAATCCTTCTTTGTTAGGTCCCAAGCTCCCTGTAGGACCCATTAAGTTTTGTGCTATTGGGAGCTCAGTGAGTTTTTGCTGGTCTTGCGGGTCTCTTAGTCCTGGGGGTTGGGTGACATACAAGACACAGAAGCATGTGGTCCAGGCAGGACTTGGAGTCTACGTGTAAGTCGAAAACTGTCAGTAGAGAAACCTTGTGCAGGGGGAGGAGATTCAAGAATCCATCCATCTGTCCATCTATCCTTTCTTTCTATCCATTCATTTTTATTCATGCGTTAGTTCCCTTGCCTGAGGACCTACTCCGTGCTGGGTGGGCATCCTGCTAATGTCTGTATGGTCTCTTCTTTGTGGTCAGGATTGTGTGCCCATTTCCCAGGTGAGAAGTAGCACAGAAAGCAGTGACTTCCCCAAAACCCCAGAGCCAGGTATGGAGGAGGTAGATGTGGAGCCAGCGTCACAGTCCTCCTGGGACCCTGACCCTACTGCACCAGAACTTTGGGTCTTGTTAGAGAGACGGAACTCACAGGCCCGATGTCCCAGCATGACTTGGAGTCTACACAGCTACAGATTGTCAGAGAAGGAAGAGAGCAGTTTGGCGTGAGGCATCTCGAAAGGCTTTCTGGAGGAAGTGGGCTTCAAGAGTGTGGAGGATGTGCTGGTGGAGGAAGACAGCATGGGCAAGGGTCCAGGAGTTGTCCCCTGGACCCCGGATTCACATTGTCTGCATTGTTGTTGGGTTTGCAAGAGCAGGAAGGTCTCCACTTGCTGCTGGAGTCGTTAGAGCCGGGCAAAGAATGAGAGGAAGTCCCCACGACAGCTGAGGAGACAACCCCTCCACCCCGTACCTGACCAGACTAGCAGGCCAGAGGTCAAGGCCTGGACCTGCACTTCATTGCCAGCCAACTACCAGCCCTCTTCCCTGGGCCTCTGTTCTTCTACTTACAGAATGGGTTCTTTGCTTTCTCTTTGACCACCAAGTACGTCTGAGGAAAGGGCACTTTGAGTTGCCCCCAGAAGTTGGTTTGTTCTCTGGGGTTTACCCTACTTTCCAGTGCTACCTCCTCCTGCATTGGCAAACCCTGAAATAAATGATGGAGACCTCATTGCACCCTGAGATCTCCTTGAAACCTGTCCTGTCCCATTGCGTGTCACACCTGCAGTGATCTGCTCATATGGGTCACCTCTAGGTCTCTGAGTCCCTGGTGCTAAGCCAACAGCCAGGGACATCACCATTGTTTGGTTAGCAAGCAAGCACTACTCCAGCAGGCATAAAGTTCGCAGGGCAAGTTGTTAGCTCTCTAAGCTTAATCTTCCCATCATTTATTCATTCAGCAAACATTCATGCCCTGCTGGCCCTGTGCTAGGCTGAGTGAAGGGTCACAGCACCCAACACTGCCTGGGCAGAAGGAGTTTGCAGTCAGTGTGAAGGAGCAAGGCAAGGCTGCATTGGAGAGGAGGAAGAAGAGTATTGACCCTGAGTCTGGTCATCTCAATTTAGGAAGGATGGGGCAGTCCCCAGAGCTTGGGCTGGGCCCTGAGGCGTTGAGGGGGGCAGGGAAGGTGAGTGGGGTTACACATGTGCTGTGCTTTTTTCCCACTTTCCCTCCACTTTACGCTCCCTACTTTCCTGGGTTGGTGAGGATGGAGAAGGAGGCAGAGAACAGCTCAGACCTGGATTTGGCTTGTGCTGGGAGGAAAGGGTTAAGTGGACCTGATTTCCCACCTCCCTGGCTGGCAGAGGTGGGGGAGAGGGGACACGGCACGGACACCGGGGGCAGGAATGTGTGATAAGATCAAAGCTTTCCTCCTGCCTGGGCCTCACCGGGGTTTCACCTGAGCGGTTGAGGGGAATTCTCCAGGCTGGAGGCGCTTGCTGGCCTCCTGGGGGAGGGGTTGCCCACCCTCTCCCTGCAACTCTCCTCCTCTCCCCCTGCAGCTCCCAAAAAAACCACCTCTGGTCCTGGCGGGTGCTGGAAGCCCAAAAAGTCACCTGTACTGCCACCTAAGACTGCTTGGGGTCGCCAGGGGCACACTCTCTGCTGCCCTCTCCTTGGGTCCCCTCACACTGGGCTCCTCAGCTCTGGCGTGGAGTGTCCTGTGCCCAGCAGAGCCAGAGGCTCTGGGCCCCCACCACTGAATTCCGGTCCATTTAATTCTGCCAGGGAAGGCGGGAAGGCAGCACAGCCCTGAGTATTGTCCCAGCTCTCACCTACTGTTGTGTGACCCCAGCCAGGGGCTTAACCTCTCAGAGCCTTATCTCTCAGGCAGGAATGGTGATGGCTGCCCCGCAGTGTTTTGGAAGATTAGAGATTGTATAGCTCATTCATAGCCAGAATAGGCATTTCATAAGTAACGGGAACTGTTGCTTTGTGATTCTCTTATCCCCCTCCTTCAAGCTTGCCCTTGGCACCTTGTCTGAGGCAAACCCAGGTCATCCCTCCTCCTGTCTTCATTATGTGGGAGGGGACCAAGGCAGGGAAGGTTCTGAGCAGATGACACTTGGTAAAACCCTCTGGGTGCCACTGGATGCCCCACCTTAGTGATGGCAGATTGACACCCACCTCCGGACACCTGAGTGGCAGTGCCAACCTCTCTATTCCAGTGCCTGAGGCCTCATCAGCCCACTGTGTGGCTGCAGAGTGGCCCCAGGATGCATCAGGTGGGAAAAGCCACCCCTGGGGGTGCTGGGCCTCTCCTGTCTGCTCTCCACCCGCCCTGCGCTGGTTAATGATTGCCCTGGGCTCCGGAGCCGTCCTCCCAGTTCCTTAACCACTGGTTGCATGGAGGCAAGGCGGTGGCAGCCTGGGTGTTCCCTGCTTTAATGTGGCAGCCCTGCTCGGGCACATGGGTGGGGGAGCAGGGGCCTGGAGTCACAGATTGACTGACAGCTCATGCCCCCAGGGTGCTGGAACTGAGTTAGGATCCAAGGGGTCAAAGCAAAGCATGAGCTGCCATAGAATCTCATCCCTGTGGTTTGTGGGAGCAGACCTTACACTAACACTTTTAGCACAGCCCCTCACCCCCACCTTGCAGAGCAACCCCAAGTGGATGGTGACATGGTTAGGGCTTTAGGGTTCTGAGCTGTGTGACCTTGGGCAAGTCACTCCACCTTTCCAAGCTGTTTCCTTATCTGAAGGAAGGTGATACTAACTCCTGCCTTCCAGGTGTCAGCCGGTCAAAGTGTGGGAAGCATTCAGCCCCTGGTTAGTACCTGGGTAATTAAGTTTTTGCTGTTTGGAGAAAGTGCAAGTTGACTCCTAGTTTTGGGTAACCAGGGCAGCCCTGTATATTGGAGATGAGCTGGAGGGCTTGGAGGTTGGATGAGGGGCACTGGGAGATCCCGGGGATGCTTATGAAGAGGATATGTTAGAGTGGACTGGAAGGAAGAACTTGAAGCCCAGGGTGACCCCCAGTCACCAGAGACTCACCCCAGTTCTCCTAGCCTGGTTTCCTCTTCAAGCTGGGTCCTGAGGCTGGTGCAGGCCGAGGTGGGGGAGGAGGGAGAATATTTATTTTGATAGCATTAGGGCATTTTCCCCTACTGGCAGCTGCTATTTTGAGAGTCCTGGAGAGCAGGGGCGATGGTTAAATTAGGTAATGTTGCTCCAGAAGGAATGTGTGAAGCCCTCACTGAGGCAGCCGGGCAGGACAGGCGTTAACTCAACATAAAATTAAAATTAACCTGCACCATGGAGAAGAGCAGCCCCTGCGGGTGGACACTTTATAAGGCGATGTGGGGGGAGGCCCTTGGAAGCCGCTGCTGGGGAGTGGAGGTGCTGGCCCAAGGCCTGTTTGGGGCTGGCCTTGCCTGGAGTCGGTGGAGGGGCCCAGCTGGTGTGTCCCCAGCTCCTCTGTGCTGCGGCCACTGCTGGAGGTGGGTGGGGCCTGGGGTGGCGTGATGCCTGGGAGGACGGATGGGCAGATTTGGCCTTGGGTGCTGCTGCTGCCTCTTTCTGGACCCGTACTTGGGCAGGCTGCTAGGCCTCATCAACAGCAGCGAGAGATGTTCCTGTTGCTGAGGATGGCTTCTAGGAAAAGCATAGGGAGAAAAAGCATAGCTAGTTTCTGTAGCCTCCACTGTGCCGGGTGTGGTTCCAGTGTTTCTGTGAAAGGCCCCGGCAGGTGTGGAGAGAGTCAAGGTATCGATTGGCTGCCTCTGAGGCCTTCTGTCTTGCCACAGCTGGACAGAAGTCATCTCCTCAGGGTCACCCACACAACTCGGCCTGAGACACAGCTGGGTAAGACAGTGCCCTGCCCTGTGGATCAGGGGGGAGAGCCCAGCATGGATGAGAATCTGAGAAGGGCTGTGCTGGGCTTTGCTAAGGTGTGCCTTGCCCCTTGTTGCTGGTGTGCTGGGCCTGAGTCCTCTGGCAGTAAATATTTGGAGCATCTGCTGTGTACCCAACCCTGGGGAAGTAACCTAACTTTATCCCCAGTTTTATGGATAATCCAAGCACTAGGGTAGCTGAGGCAGGAAGATCTCATTAAGTCCAAGCCTAGTCTGAACCCTGTCTCAAAAAAAATTTTTTTAAATTTAACACTTAGCATGTGCCACATGCTATCCTAAGCACTTAATTTGAATTAGAGTATCTTTATTTTTTTTGACTTCTGTATAATAAGGATAGTGACATGATAATAATAACCCCTATCTTATGTGGTTGTTATGAATATACTATTTATCAAGGGTCTGGAATGTAATATTTGTTCAATAATAATACGAAACTGTGGCATATTTTATAAGAATATAAAATATGGTAAATACCAATAATCTCCCAGGAGGGCAGCTACTATTCCCATTTTACAGATGAACAAATTGCGATCTGCAGTAGGGATCTCTGTATGGAAAGGACTGGCCTACGGAGGTCACAAGAGATTGAGGCAGAGCCATAGGAAGTTGAGATCCCAAACTTGTGAGCTGACGTTGTAATCCAGTTTAATTTAGCAAATATTTTTGATCATGAGCTGGTGGGCATTGAGAAGTATCTAAAAGATATATGTGATACATACATATGCATGAATGTATATATAATGAATAAAAGGAAAGTCAACCTGGTGTCTGTCCCCGGGGAGCTTTGGTCCCAAAGGAGAGTGGAGACACTGACTCAAGTGATCTAAGGTAGACACGCAGGCCTGCAGCTGTATGAGGGGAACGGGCCCTTTGGGAGGCAGAGTAGAGGTGCTGGTAGACGAGCTGTGAAGGAGGGAGGAGCAGATGCGAGGTGGAGTCTGAGGAGCGGGGACAGGGCAGCGAATGGGCTCTGGACTCCTGTTGTCAGTGGCCCTGGCGGGGTCCCAGGTGACGGGGTGGGGAGACAACGCCCAGCGTCCTCACCCTTGAAGCTTCCCAGGGTTCACAGCAGCTTGGCTTCCCCGGCCAGCTGGGATATCCCGTCATCTTTCTGCCTTTTCTTCATGCCGCAAAATCAAAGACCTTTCTTAATGGCCCTTCGGAGCTTCTGGTCAGCGTGTGATAACGGGTGTAGCAGACAGAATGCGAGCCAGAGGCCAGGAGACTTGACGCCTTGATTAACAGGGCTGCCTTATCGCCCACACATAGACATTTTCCGCCAGTCCCTTTTCAGCATGGACAATGACCCAGGGTGGGAAGCACGGTGCTGGGGCCAGGCCTGGTGCTGACATCACCTCTGTGGCTTACCAGCTGTGTGCCCTCAGGCCAGCCTCAGTTTCCCACTTCTAGCTTAGTTCCAGGACTGATGATGGTGCAGTCTGCACCATCCAACGTGGTAGCTGCTGGCCACGTGTGATTATTTAAGTATAAAATTCAGTGAAATAAATTTCAATTACAAGTTCTGGGTGGTCACATGTGGCCTCTCTAGGAGACAGTGCAGGTATGGGCCGTTTCCACCTTGGCAGGAAGATATCTAGGGCAGTGCGGTTGCATAACATGCACTGCTGTGGTCACCTCCACTTTCCCTGTCCCATCTGGAGCCACACCAGGACTTGGTGGCGGCAGGCCAGACTGCCCCTCTCATGGTACTGGCCTATCTGAGCTTTCTTGGTGGCAGCTGGAGCAAAATCTTCTTCTCCCCTCACCAGCTGTCACCCGTAATGCTGAAGAATCCATGACTTGGCTCCAGCCAGTCGCCCTGCATTTCCCACCCTCTCCCCAGCCTGGCTCTTCTCCTCCACTGCTCAGCTGCTGGTATCTGGGTGCTCTGTGTCCAGGCTCTGAGATTCTCACTGCCCAGTCCCAGAGGGGGAGGAAGAGAGGCCTTCCTTCGTCTCGTGCCCGGCCCAGCTCCCAGCAGGAGTGCCGGCTGCCTGGACCCCTCAGCAGTGTGGAGAGGATGGTTTGTTGTGACGGGGGCAGTGGCAGCCTGCCCGCTCTAACACGCCTGTAGCTGGGTGCCGGGCATGCTGTTTGCACTTGGCTGGGCCTCACAGCCTGGCCTGGTGCCCATGAGGGCTGGCCTGACCTGGTACCCTGGTAACAAAGGCTGCTCGTGGGCCTCCACCTGCTTGGGTGCACAGGGAGCTGCTCCTGGGCTGGTCCTAGGGCCCAGGGGCCATGTCTGCCACCTGGACAGAGGTGTGCCTGGGCGCTGGGGCTGAGGGAGGCCACAGCCCAGACAGGCATAGGGAGGATGCAAACCCTCGGGGGCCAGCAGTGGGTTTTTCAGGCAGTTAGGGTCTGTACCTGCATTCACCTCTATGTGGGAAGAACTTTGAGTCTAAGATGCTATAGAAGCCCAAGGTACTGCCCAGCATCTGAGTCCCCCTTGCCATCTCCTGGGAGGTGTATAGAGCAAGCATTACTGGTCCGTGGGCAGTGGGGATGTAGCGGCCCAGCAAGAAGAGGTGGCTTGTCTGAGATCACACTGCCAGGCTAGAGAGAATCAGCACTTGGACTTGAAGGCCATCTGTGCTTTTCTCCATCCTATCCTGGTTAGCGGTCCCCAGACAGTGGTCTCTGGATGCTTGGCCAAGAAAGAGTGTTGGGTCCTGGCCTTGTCACTTACTCCCTCTGAGCCACACCTGCCTCATCCAGGGCATGGGGTGATAATACGGTTAGGTATCTAGCTGACCTCCTGCCTGAGGGTCCCTTGCAGTGGCCTTCAATACTCTTCCTCCATGAACATGCCTGATGCATCTCCGTTTCCTTCAAATCTCTGTAGCATCGCCGTGGCTCCAGGCCTTTGTAGCAGCCCCTGTTTCCCGTCCCCGTCCCCCTCACCTCGCTGTGGTTTTCTTTCTAGCATGCTTGCCATTTGAGGTATTGATTTAAGGTCCATCTGACTCCCACTAGAATCAGCCCCAGGAGGACAGAGATTCCCTGTCCCCATGACAGCTCCTGGTTGTCTTTCCTTCTCCTTCCCAGTGCTTCCCAGAGCCTGATCCCACTTCTGGGCCCACCCATCACTTAGCAACCCGGGTCAGTGCCGTGGTGAATTTCACAGGAGGGGTGGGAGGTGCTGTGGTGAACTGCCTAGTGCTACCCACCTGGGATTCACAGGTGGCAGAGGCAGGCTGCCAACCTAACTAGGCCACCGGGTCTCAGTGTTACCTCCTGGGTTGGGTTCACAGGAGCAGTGCCTGCACCCAAACAGGCAGCTCAGGACCCATGCGTGAAAGCAAGTAGCAGAGCTGGGCATAAAGCTCAATGCTGTAAGCGCCTGCTTGGCAAGCACAAGGTTGTGAGTTTGATCCCTGGTACCAAAAAAAAAAAAAAAGAGAGAGAGAGAAAGGAAGTAGCGTTTGAGTCCAGCCCTGCCCCTTTCTCCTGTGAGTGGCCCTTTGCAGCAGCACGCACTGCCCTTGAATGACAGGAGCCGCTCGGCCAGGGAGACCCAGAGGCCACCCTCAGGTCCCAAGGGTGGGGCAGGGAGCAGAGGGTGGGCCCAGGTCCCCACGGTCCCCAGGCTGTCTACGGGCAGGTGGACAGGATGTTCCCTCAGCAGCAGACATTCCTGGTCAGTGGTGACAGGCGGCAGGGAGATTTACCATTTCCGGTAACCCGAGTCCCCGGGAGGCAGAGCACTCCCTGCCAAGGACACTCACCCCTGGCCTGCCAGCCCTTCCTGCCATCTCCTCGGCTGGGCCTGTCTGTCTCCCGATTGGGGACAGGCTAGAGCAGTGGTGGTGAACCTACTGCAGGAGTGCCACAGCGGGCTGTTTGTATCATTGCTATCTCTGAAAGGGTCACCCCCACAGGGCTAGGGCGGACAGCCCTTAGGTCCCAGAGATTCAGACTGGGGTCTCAGGCTCCATTTGGCCCCTAACAAAGACCTAGCCTATAGCCACCCTCCCACAGTCCTCATCGGTGTGACACCTTGTCCTGGCCACAGGGAGTCCCTGTCCCCTAGGAGGGAAGGAGGCAATGTGGAAGATGAAAGGTCCTGTGTTGGCAGCCAGGTGGTCTTGGGCAGAGTTGGATGCTCCTTTTCCTCACCTCTTCTGGGAGTTGTCTGACCTGTGTTCTAGATGTGCCACATACACAGCGCAGTGGCACCCTGTGACAACACTGCAGGCTGGGGAGGCTCAACAAGGCTCACGTGGAAGGTCCCCGGCAGTCAGGGGTGTCAGAGGCAGGATTTGAACCCAGGACATCTCACTTCCCTCCCTGGGCCTTGGTTTCCCTTTCTGATGGGTAAGTATATTGGGCTAGGGGATCCCTTCCAGCCCTGGTGGCCCAGGACCCAGGAATGCGTTGGAAACTTCTGTGGCCATGTTCCTTGGCAGCTTAGTCTCTGGGGGAGGGGATTGTTCTCTGTGGGATTCTAGAGTGCTCACTTTTGGTGGTGAACTTGGGATGGGTGCGGTGGGAAGGGAAGAATAAAAGAGGTGACACTTAAACTTAATTTAAGTCTGTGCCAGACTTCAAGCACTTACATTGTTCTGTGGCACTGTCACAGCAGCCTAGTGAGGTGATCATTTTTATTTCCGTTTATTTTTGGGTGTTTTGTTTTGTTGTTTTGTTTTTTGAGACAGGATCTCACTATATAGTTCAGGCTGGCCTTGAACTCACTGTGTAGCTCAGGCTGTCCTTGAACTCACAGCGATCCATCTGCCTCAGCCTCCTGAGTGCTGGGATTACAGACGTGCACCACCATGCCCAGCTCAAATATACTAGTTTTCCCAGAAGAGTATTAGTATGTTCCAGAAATTTGAATACTGCTACATATAGACTACATCTCCCAGGCTGCCTCTGACACTTGGAAGTCACTGAGAAATCCTTTGTTCAAAGATTTCTTTGCTTCAGAAAATATGGTCAGTTGTACTTACGGGTGTGTGAGAGTTCAGAGAGCGTGTGGGCTGGAGTGGCCAAGCTCATGGGCTGTTGGGAGGGGCTGTGCACAGGAAAGGAAAGCCACTGGGGTCTCCTGGGACCCTGCCCTGCCTGCCGCCTGCCCTGGGGCCCAGGAGTCCAGCTCAGTAACGGCATGTTGGGCCCACAGCCCTCTGGGTGAAGGGATGGGGGGTGGGACAGCAGCGTGAGGACTGAGATGACCTGGCCAACTCCCTCCTCCCCATACCCTGTCCCTGCCCAATGAGGGGACCTTGGCCCTGAAGTCCCAGCAGCTGTCAGCAGGGAAGGGTGACAGAGAAGGCCAGAGGTGACTTCCCAGCTGCCCCTTATCCCCTGCCTTGGCCTGGCCTGGACTCTCCCCAGCTGTGATGAGCAGCTGCAGAGCTTCGTCCAGAGCCCGCACTGGGCATGTCTTCCTCCCTGAGTCTTCCCACCGCCCTTCCCAGCACTGCCCTGGGGAGGGCTCGGGCCTGAGCGGGGGACATGATCACATCCTTTAGTTCCTTTGATCCTACTGAAGATCTGAAGCAACAGGAATGAGTGCTCTGTCTTTATAGAAGAGAAAACAAATTTAGAGAGGCCATACGACTTGTTCAAAGTCACACAAACTTAGCATGGTGGTGCACGCCTATGATCTCAGCACTCTGGGAGGCTGAGGCAGAAGGATTCAAAGTTCAACCCTAGCCAGGGCAATTCAGTGACTTAGTGAGACTCTGTCTCAAAGTAAAAAAAATTTTTAAAGGGTGTAGATGTGTAGCTCAGCGCAAAGGACCTGGCTTCAACTCCTAGTACACATAAATAGTCACACAGCTACTTAGGAGCTAAACTTGGGCTCCTGACTCCCAGCACCCCACAGGCTTCTCCCTGATCCTTTCTTCTAGGTCCTTTTTTATACATAGTGATAGATGCTGAGGGCTTCTTGAGTTTGATTCCCAGCTTGGCCATTGAGTAGTTTAGGAGCTCGGGCAAGCTGCTTAACTCCATGGAGTAGTAAGACTTTGATTTTCCTGCTTATAACCTAGGATAACAACACTGCTTAACCTCTTGGGGTTGTTGAGTCAGATGAACGAGCTTATCAATATAAAGTACTTAGCCTAGGGTGTGACATGGTCTCCATGCTCCCGAAGAGAGCAGGTAGATTATCAGTGTTAGCGCCTCTGTGCAGCAGGCCTCTGGGTGGTTCTCTGGGGGCACTCTACACATTCCACACGTGTTTGTACCAGTCAGCAATTATTTATTTGGTGCCTACTCTGTGCCAGGTGCTGAAGAGAGAACAGTGACAAAACAGACCAAATTCCTGTCCTTAGCCGGGTATGGTGGCTTACACCTGTGATGCCAGCACACCAGGAGGCTGAGGCAGAGGAGCATCACAAGTTCAAGCCCAGCCTGATAAGTTAGAGATTCGATGAGACCATGTGTCAAAATAAAAAAATAAAGATCTGTGCCGGGCATGCCTGTAATCCCAGCATTCAGGAGGCTGAGGCGGGAGGATCTTAGCAAGTCTGAGATCAGCTTGGGCTACAAAGTGAACTCAAGGCCAGCCTGACCTGCATAGTGAAACCCTGTCTCAAAAAAATAAAGTAAAATAAAGATCTAGGGTTATGGTTCAATGTAAAGGCCCTAGGTTCAGTCAAAGCCTCTTAAGTGCTGTGTACACCCTGGGATTGTTAGCCACGTCCTACAGATGAAAACACTGGGACCCAGAGAGAACCGCAGAGCAGGGGATCACAGCTTGGCTCTTTGGGGAGAGTTTACCGCAGCATTGCATCCCAGCATGTGGGCTTCCTGGAGGAGGCAGCTGTGGTGCTGATTCCTGAAGGGCCCATCAGGAGAGACTGGGGACATTGGGGATGTAGCTGCTTCGGTCTGGGCTGTAACAATTTCAGGAAGGTCTTACAGGGGGCAAGGTCGTTTGTCCCTAGGGACAGGGGCCAGCCAGAGCTTTAAATACCCCCGGCATCCCAGAATAGCCCCATTGTCTTGGCCTGGACTGAGGGAGAGGCTGGAGCGGGAGGTCTGGGCACTTCCCTATAAGGTGCTGGCGGGGTTTCTGTGAAGACTGTTCCCCTTGGCTCTGCCCTAGCTGGAAGCCGCCTGTGATGGGCGGGACGGCAGCCTGGGTTCTGCACTGCGTGAGCAACGTGCAGCTTTGGGGGGAGCTGGTGGGTGGGGGGCTCCCAGGTGAAGGTGCCCCTCTGTGTGCCAGGGGTGTGCGTGTGCATTGGCCAGCTGGGCCCTTCTGTGGGCAGGCCTCATCAGGTCCTGCCCGAGGCTCCTGGCATCTTCCCTGCTCTGGCTATTTTGGGCACTGGCAGTGCTAGAGCTTGGTGAGCGATGGGTAATCCTGCCCAGCCCAGGGATGCTAGAGCAAGGCGGGGCTCCCTCAACTCCCTTCCAGCCTTCTTGAAATCTTTGATCCAGGGATCTTTCATCCCTGCAATCTGCCCTGGCCTTAACCTCTAAGGATCACGGTCAGTGGGCTCACAGGGGATGCCAGTCCCACTAACAGGCCAAAGAAGGGGGCCAGGCAGGCCTCGTCCCTCAGGGCAGTCCCTGCCCCGAGTATCAGGCGTAGCTGTGCCTCTCTCTTCTAAGCAGTGGGCTTGTCTTTTACCTTGTGGGACTTGGGACCAGGGCAGGTTCCCTTCTTCCCATTGGCTGCTGGAAGGCTCAGAGCCCAGCGAGTCATCCCATTCCAGGATCTCAGAGACTGGCACCTGCCGTCTGTCCAGTCGCCTCGTTGCAGGCTTGTCCATCTGCCCTGCCCGTGCGCTCCTGACGTATATTTAGTTTACTTGCTCTTGCTGTTGTGCACACATCTTGGAAGCTGGCTGGACCTGGCTGGGAGGGGAGATACAAATGAGTAACAATGGTGACAATCATGACCCTTCAGTCCTTGTTCCCCAGTGTCTGGCTCCTGTGGCCTCATCTCGTCCCGACTTTGACGTTCTCTCCTTTTGCTGATGGATGTCACAGCCTGGAGTTTCAGAACCTTACCATTCTAGCATTTCAGCGAGTTAAAACATCAAAGTAGAGGGAACCTTTTGAGGGACAGTCTCACTAAATTGCCAAGGCTGGGTCAGATTTTCTATCCTCCTGTCTCAGCCTCCTGGAATGTTGTTTTATGTTTTATTGAGTCTTCCCAATGACCCTACAGTGACATTTTTACACTAGTCTCTTGGTGCCAGTGAGGATGGATTCTGAGAGCTCCATGGGTATAAAAACCCTTCGGATACTCGAGCCTCTCATCTGAAGTATAGCGCTTGATTATATGTAACCCACACCTGCCCTCCAGCACACTTTAAATTGTTTCTGGATCCTGAATCATATCTAACACAATATAAATGGCTGGTGGGCTGTATTGTTTAGGGAGTGACAAGAGGAAAAGGTCTGTACATGTTCAATTTAGATGTCATTTGCCCCCAAATATTTCCAACGCATGGTTGTTTGAATCCACAGATCAAGAAGGATGCCTGTGCTGTGAATCATCGAGCCCATTTCACAGATAGGAAACAGACACAAAGAGGGGAAATGACTGGCTCATGGCCTCACGGGCTGCCCAGGGTGCTGGACCAGACTCATTGTGCAGAAGGCTGGCATGGAAAATAGAAAATGATGGATTTGTTTTGATCGAAGAGAGTTTGGGGGTGGGGACAAAACTCTACCCGTTCCCAAATTCCCCCTCACCCCCTCTCTAGAGTGGTCCTGAGACTGCTGAGGACAAACAGATAGGACCTGTCACCGTGGGACCAGCGTGGCAGAGGGGTGAACTGGGACCCCGACCTCAGGCCCCATAGTCCAATGGCCATCTGGCAGAGCACCACCCTGTGCGCGTCCCTCTGTGTCCCGCTGTGCCTCAGCATGACCTGGGCTCCCTCCTCTGCCAGCCCCAGACAGGTCCTGTCACCCGCCTGCTTTCCTCTTCTAGAAAAATGGTTTTCCGTCTTCATGAACCCTTTCTGTACACTTCTTTTTTTGTACCAAGAATCAAACTCATGACCTTGTGCTTGCCAAGCAGGCACTTATGCTACCGAGCTATATCCCTGGCCCTGTGAGCCCTTCTTGAACGCCTCTTGGGTAAGGTCGGCAGAAGCAGCATATCCTATATTTGAAGCCTTAACTGCAGCTTGCTGAGGGAAAGGCACCGGTTTCGGGCGAGTGTTTTCAAAGTGTGGAACCCTAGACCTAAGAGCTTTGTGTGAAGAAAAGGCTCTAAGTTCAGCAAGTTTAGGAAGCACTAGTAGTTATTTTTTTCTGTCTTCATGGAGACGTTTAGGACTGAGGGGACCAGCTCAGCTTTGCTTAACTGGCCTTCCCTGCGGTGTTCATCTGCAGGACCATTCCCTTGCCTATTCCCATGCCCTGGAGTGGACATTAGTCATGACAGGGGCACAGGGACACTTCAGAAGGAATGGCCCTTCCTCTCATTTCCAGGTCATCCTGCCCCCAGGAAGCAGACGAGGGAAGCCCTGGGGGCAGCCAGCCCAGCCTCCTAGGCCACAGCTGTCAGGCTGCAGCTCCAGCCTGTTTTTTCCTGCTGCTGATGCCTTTGGGAGTGAGCTCTGAGCAAGTCACAGAGGTCCAGCCGCCTGACTGTCTTGCGCAAGGTCCTGGAGTGAGCTCTGGAACTGGTGGCCCCAGAAGTCCCAGCCACCTCTCCAGGATACTTTACAGTGACCATGGAAGTTTCTTGAACCCTAGCCCCACACTAGGAAGGACTCCCTACAGGAAAGCCCCAGCACTGGTGACCAGAAAGATGGCAGGTGGTGGGAGCAGGTAGCGCCAACTTCCTTCCAAGTTTGGAAGCAGAGGTCTTGGGTTCAAGTCCTGGGCCTTACAACTCTGTGACTGTGGGCAAGGCAGCTCTCTGGGCTTCAGTCTTCTCAATCGTAAACACCATTCATTCATTAACATAATAAATATTTTTGAGTATCTACTACATGCCAGCTGCTGGGGAAGTAGCAAAATGCACAAAGTTCCTGCCTTCGAGGAACCTACCTTCTAGGAGGGGAGACAAACTGATAAACACATAAACATGGAATGAACTAACAGCTGATGGTATGCGGTGGAGGGCAGTGAAGCAGGAGGAGTGGAGTGAAAGAGAACTTGGCAGATTCCAGGCCTGGAGTGAGGTCTGGATGCCTCTCTAAAAGGGAACATTTGCACAAAAACGGGAGGAAGAGATGGAATGACTAATGGAATACCTGGGGCAGTGTCCAGGCAGGGGACACAGCAAGTGCAAAGGGCCTGAGGTGCAAAAAGGCCTGATGTGCCCCAGTTCTGAGATGAATGTGACTAGAAGTAGTGGGTAGGGAGAGCACAGCAAAAGACATTGAAGAAAGACTATGTGTGCAAAACAGATCACAGAACTTGGCTGGGCACAGTAGGACTTTCCTTCCCATCCTGTCATGAATCAGGGCATTTAGGCCGAATGTGATTGGTTTAGGGAGTGATCATTGATGTTAGTGGTGTCTCATTTCAATAAAAAGTTGTGGGGGATTCTCCCTGTCCTCTTCCATAGGCCTGGCACTGCACTGGGGGCTTCATTGATGAAATGAGTGGTTGTGTGCAGCCCGGACCGGTTGGAGTAGCCTTGAAGCCCCACAGTCATGGTGGGGCCCAAAGTCAGAAAACCAGAGAAGCTGGCCAGGCTGCAGGCAGGAGGTGCCCTGTGAACGCCACAGGTGTGGTTGGCGTCTGCAGTGCTGGGCAGATAATATTCAACCCCATGCTGGGCAGCCCAGCCCGGAAGCTGTTCCTACCCCTCCTGGCCTCTGGCTGAGGGAGGGTCATTTCCTGGTGGCTTCCTGTGTCCTCACTATGTTCGGCTGCCAGGGAGGCCCATTCTCAGGGTGCCCATGGGGCTGTAGGAAAATACAGGGACTGACTCTGGGGAGCACTGGAGCAACTTGGCCTCTCTGCCTAGTGCCAGCTCAACGACATGACTTACGGTAGAAAAGCCCATGTGAGCAGCTTCCCCAGTCTCCCTTGCTAAGTGAGGGACCCCCACCCCAGCTCTCCAGGCCCATCCTTCCTCTCTAGCATTGTCTCGCACTGCGCTGTCTCCATGGTCTGTGGCCCCTGGCCCCAGGAACTAGGGAGTTCCCTGTCTATCTGCTTCACCGTTGCATCCCTGGCCCAGCATGCTAGGTGCTTGGTGCACAGAGATCAAAGAGACCTGAATTGTACCTCATGGGGCAGGTCTGACTGCTGATTTCTTTTAGGGGATGAGAAAGCTGAGGCTGCCCAACTAGAAGGTGGCAGGGGTAGCTTGGAACCGGGTGTGTGACTGATCACAGAATCCTGCCCTTTCTGTTCCATTGGGCCAAACTCCTGAGACTCAGCTGGTCTTCTGCCTGGTCAGAGGCAGAAGCAGTCTGGATTGGGTGCTTAGCCCAGTGACTCTAGAGGGGCCCTAGGGCAGCGACCACCCCTAGGCCATCCGGGGACAGGCTGGATGGCTTCAGGAGCTCACTGGCTTCTCCAAGAGACCTTGTCCTCCTGTCTCTGTGACAACCTAGAAAGGAGCCCTGCTGAGTGCTTTACTCCCATTTCATAGTTGAGAGGACCCAAGCAGGTGGAACCTGGTCCCAGAGTGGCTTTCAAGGATCATGTGAGCATCTCCTCCATCCCCTGGCACTAGGAGGGAGCTGGGTCTCAGGAGAATTGTGGCATCGATTTTGTCCATGGGAAACCAAGGCCCTGAGGTCCTTCTGCCCTTCCTACTAGTAGGATCACAGACAAGTCTTTACTTTCTCTTTCTAAACTTGGTCAGATTGGCTCATGGCTGCCTCGGAGTGGCTGAGCAAGTTAATTCCTGCATCTGTCTCCTACTGAGTACTTAACTGTGTTCTTTCTGTTGTGGAGACGTGGCAGTGACCAAAACAGAAGCCACCGCCTTCCTGGTGGCCGTGTGTGGATGCATGGAGGTTGCGGGTGTGGAGGCCCAGCACATAGAGTGAGGACTCACCGAAGTTTGCAGTAAGGAAGGGAGCCAGGGTCCTGCCCTATGGTGAGTTCAGGGCAGCACTGGTGTGGGAACTTCACACCCAGCCTCCTGCTGCAGGGCTGTGCTGCAAACCCTGGCCCTCCTTAGACTGCTTCATGCTCCCTCTGGGCCCTGACTCACTACAATTTTCCAGGTCTTTTCTTGGTCCCAGATTTCAGAAAGCAGATGTTAGAGGTCAGAAGCAGAAGCCTGCTGGCAGCTGTGCCACTGAACTGGCAGAGTGCAGGAGTCTCAGCCAGTCACAATTTCAAACACAATTCCTGTCACCTTAGCTAAGTGACCTTGGGCAGATAACTTTACCTCTCTGATCCTTGTTTCCTTACCCATAAGATAGGCTGCCACCAATATCCACCTCATGACCTGGTGTGGGTTTGAGTGACACAAGACCTTAACTTATCCCCTGGCATACCGTGGCACTTGAGTGTCAGCCCTTCTCCTTAGTTTGGGGATCACTATTCTTCCTGGTTGACTGGCTGGCAAAGGTCCTGCTGTCTTGGGGCCCCAGCCTGAGAAGCTGGCAGGCCTCCCGAGTGGCACGGGCATACAGGCATGCCAGAGGAGGCCGCAGCCACCTCCTTTCCGGCCCGGCGCCCCTCTCAGACCGCCAGGGGATTAAAGGCCTTCTGGCCTTTGTGTCGGGCTCGCCGCCCCTGGCAGTTTGCACAGCAAAGTGCTGCCCCAACAGATTCCTTGCCCTTTGCCGTCTGCTGCCCGTGGATGGGCACTGAGCAGATGGGGGCGGGGTTGGGCACCTTGACCCGTGAGTCTGGAGCCTGGGCTGGAGCAGAGCAGGGAACGCAGTTGTTTGGGGGGCCACCTGCAAGGCCGCATCAGAGCACGGAGAGAGGAGACTTATCTGGGTGCACATCCAGCTCTAGAGATTGAGGGTGGTGGGTCGAGACCAGTGGTAGAAGGAGGCAGGTGGGGAGGCATGGTCGTCTGCTTGCCCCACCCCCACACGGTCCTCTCTGGATGTCGATGAGGTGAGCTCACTCCGGCCCCAGATGCCTGGAGCCTTGCCCTGGGCAGCTGCAGCCACCCCAGGGACCGCGTGGTGCTCAGACCTTCCTGCCCAGCTGTGGGGGTGGGGGCTGAGCCCCAGGCCCAGGTCACGCAGGGAGGGAGGGCGTGGGCCGGGCTGCGCCAGGCATGTGAAGAATGTCTCTGGAGCAGCGCAGAGCCCTGGAGGTGAGGGTCCCAGAGTCAGCCTCAGAGCTGGCACAGAGCCGAAGCCTTGGAACTTGGCTCTGTCGTCCACCCAGCAGGGCTTCGTCTGCCCCCACAGCCTTGGGCCAAGACCTCTTCTTTCATCCCAGACAAGGTGGTGCTGCCAGGGCTGAGTCTGCACCCCACAGTCCCTGTGCCTCACCCCTCAGCTATACCCACCCCTCTGCTCTGGAGTAATTTTAACCCTTATTGAGCACCTACTATGTACAAAGCACCTCACTAAGCTCCTGTCCCACTTGCTCCCGTTTCTAAAGATGACCCTTGATGAGCCTCAGTTTCCTCAGCTGTAAAATAGAAATAATAACAGCACAAGCTCACGATCCCTGACCTGAAAGCCTCAGGTTGGGAACCCAGAAGTTTTCAAGTTTGAGAAAAGTGATGCAGAGCACGTGCCAGCTGTGATGTGACCGTCCCAGTGGGATCTGGTGCCAGCCGTGATGTGACAGTCCCAGTGGGATCCGGGGCAGCTCTCGACGACCAGCATGAATGTAGCTGCAGTCAGATGTGTGAGTCTGCGCCCAGGTACCCTCAGCAAGTTATTAATAGCTTCGTGCCAGTTCAGGACATGACTTGGTGCCAAGTAAAGTTGCTAGGAACATTTTTTTATTAAACAACTTGGTTTTCAGGGCTCTTTGGATTTCCCTTCTTGCAGAGGGGGCTGGCGTCCCTGTGGCAGGTTTTGTGCCCCTGCTACTGCACCTGTAATCTTCCTGCTTCAGCCTCCCAGGTGACTGGTGTTATAGGTGTGCGTCACTACCGTCAGTTAAATCCATCTCTTCTTACTGTCATTTCTTCACTGTGCTTCCATCAGCCACCAGCTTTGATTTTAGCAACCCCAGAAATTCTTATCTATATGCATAACCTTTGCAAGCCCTATGCTTAAAAATGCCTTTGCAGGCTGGGGATTTACCTCAGTGGCTTAAGTGCCTGCCTGGCAAGCGCAAGGTCATGAGTTCGATCCCCGGTACCAAAAAAATAAATAAATAAATAAAAATAAAAATGCCTTTGCAGTCTCCAAACTACTGACCCATCTGTCCCTGTACCTCTGCCACCCTCCACACCTCTGTCTGTGTGCTCTCTAGTGTGTCAGCTGTCTTTGCCAGGCTGAGGGCTGCCCTGGCCAGCCTTGGCTCCCTCTGCAGGCTTGTGCAGACCAGAAAAGAGGGATCTGCCTCTGAGGGATCTCTTATCCCCCAGGTCTCCACAAGACTAGCGTCCAGAGCTCCCCCTCTGTGCACCAAGTGGGCCTGGACACTCCCAGTTCGGAGCGGGTGCCTCCCAGAAGGGCCTGTCTGGTACGCTGCCTGTCAGGCCCCACCTGGCATCGGAGACCACCCTGCCCACATCCCTGCCTCGAGCAATTGTTTCCAGCATGTTAGAACAGAACCTCTGCCTTGCCCTGTGTGTGAGTCAGCCACCCCCATGCTCCCCAGGAACCTACAGGGTCTGGAAAATCCCCTCTCAGTTTGGCTCCTTCCTCTCTGGGCCAGGTCTCCTTCCAGCCCCTCCTCCTGGGGCCGCACTATCCGGCTCCAGCGTCTGCCTAAAGTACTGGGTTCCTCTGAGAGGAAGCCTGGCTCCCTCACAGCCGGTTAGGGGCTGGAGGGCAGGAAGCCTGGGTTCTATTTCTGGCTCTGACCTTGGAACCACCAGTGTCCCTCCTTGGGACCTGAGGCACGCGCCTCATGGACCCAGGCTGCCACCAGCTCGGGCATCCCCTGGGGCCATCCTTGGTCAGGTTAGGGATGGGGCAGTACTAACTCTGGGCTTCTTGGTACTGCCCTCTGCCCAGGGTTCCTGACCAGCCTGGAGGGCTGGCCCAGCCCCACCTATGAAGGTGAGCAGAGGGCTGAAAGTAGGGGGTCCTCCCCCACTGACCCCCAGGCCTCAGTTCCCTCCACTGTGCCCAAGGACATTCACAGCTGCTCAGCCACTTCGAGGGTCTTTGTTGGCTCAGATAAGAGGAGCTGCTCCTTCAGCTTCAGTGTGATGAGGACAGAGTGCTGAGAGAGAATTTAGGCCCTAGGTTCAAGTCCCATCTTCAGGCAGGTGACAGACTCTGCTGCATCCCCCGTCCTTACGGCTTAACCGCCTGCAGCAGGAGTCCCCAGGACATAATAAGTGCTCAGTGCACACCAGCTCTTCTTAGTCCCTGATCTGATCCTGGACTTTCCCAGTCTGATCCAACTTCCCTTCTATGGTCAAGTCTTAAACTCCGCACCACTCTTTCCGGGAGCCCTTTCCCTCCCCCCTGGCTCCTTCTCCCGCTCAGATGTGAAATGCAGCTGTTGGGACCTTTTGATCTTAAGCTCTTAATGCATGAAGTCTCTGCTGGGGCTGACTCAGCCCTTGATGCAGACCCTCAGCTGACCTTGCATCCCAGGACCTTGAGGGGAGGGCTGCAAGCAAAGGCAGGCTGGCATCAAGAAGGCCCACAGCCTGGGGTCCTGGAATTGGGGGGGTGACTTCTGACCAGGGCCCGATGTGCTCTAGATTCTCTTTCCCCCTCACTGCAGATGTGTGTTCCTGGCATTTTTTCCATGTTGGATCTCACTTTGCTATTTCCTGTCCGGTTCCAGTCTCCCCCCTCTTCCCTGGGAAAAGCTCCGGACTTTGCTCACCACCAGGGTTTTCCTTTCCAGACATCGTTGTCTAGGGGGTGCCAGGAATCTCTGTGCATGATGCTTGGTCTCCAAAGCCTTGCTTGCACGGGAAGAGGAAAGGGGTGGTGGTGACCTAGAGCCAGTCCCCTCAGACCACCTCAGCTCAAAGTCAGGGCCCCTGTACCAGCCCTAATCTCATACTCCCCTTAAATCAGTCAGGGCCTGCTCAGGACACACCCTCCAGCCAGCGGGAAACTTGCCCTCTGCTCCTAGCCAGGAAGGTGGCAGTGGCGCCTTTGTCTAGGTCTTGCTGATGGTTGTCAGAGTAACCTGGACCTGCACAGCTATGACCATCTGACCAGGGATGAGAATCTGCCTCAGGAACTCTGAGAAGAAGCCCCAGAATCAGTGTTTTTCTCCAGCCTTGGAGGTTCTTAAACCACACCCTAGAGGCAGAC
Organism: Dolichotis patagonum; assembly: GCA_004027295.1. Lineage (NCBI taxonomy): Eukaryota > Metazoa > Chordata > Mammalia > Rodentia > Caviidae > Dolichotis > Dolichotis patagonum. Next base: position 22,727 of record PVJX010005876.1, on the reverse strand, counting down.
AGGTAGACATGGCCACCCCTCAGGACAGGGCCAGCCAATTGTGTGGAAGGGAGAGGAAAAGGAGCAGAAGATGCTGCCCATGGACTGAGAGAGGGGGCGTCAAGTCACAGTAGGGAGTAAGGTGTGGGCAGTAACCAGACCCAGTCCAAGCAGAGAATTTCGCTGGGGTGAGGATTTCCCACAATGCACTGCAGTACTGGAAGTGTGTAGGTCAGTTGTGAGAATGAGAGGGCACACAAAGGCTTTCTTTGCTCCCCTTTCTGGTCACCCTAACCCTGCCTAACCCTGGGATCAGCAGACTGCTACTGTTTGCATCACCATATGTGAGCTGTTTCCCCTTAAATTCCCCCAAATGGACTCAAGGAGTGCATGGTCTGAGGTCACCAATGTCACCTGTGCCTTTTTGTCCCTTGGCACTTAGAGGGTGATTTCAAGTTGAGCCTTGAAGGGTGAGCAGGAGTCGTCCTGCAGACAGGCAGAGGAGGACTGTTCCCGCAAAGGGACCACAGTGGGTACATGAGAGAAGACCAGAGGCGTGAGGTGTGACTGGTGTAGAGTGAGATGGTTGGTTCTGTTTTGCTCCTCCTGTGGCCTCAACGCCTTGTGTAGCCTCTGGGTTTGGTTTTCACAACCCAGCCCATTTCCCTCAGGCCTGGCTGGGCTGCTTGGAGGAGGCCAGGCCAGGCCTGCGGGCCCGGTTCCTGGACATCTGGATGTTGATGTCCACATTGCTGTGGACGTTGCTGGACCTGCCTGGTGCTTGTGGCCTCATGCACCCTCTGGCTTCCCTGTGTTTGTTTTTGTCTAAGTTCCCTGGGAAACTCCTTGGGAAATATCCCCACCTTGTCCAAGGGTGCCCACCCCACACCTGAGAAAGACGTGTATAGCAGCGCCAGCTTGCATACGGGGGCCTGCAGCCCCCCCAGGGACAAGCGCCCAGCTGGACTCAGCATTAGCCTGGGGTCACATGGAGCTTCTGCTGCCCCATTCAGCCCAGCTGCTGGGCTCTCTGCCGAGGGTCCTGTCACTGTGGCCACTAGTGCCCAGGCTCACTCTCCAGCCCAGTGGAATGTGTCCCCAATGGCCTGGAGGCTTGGTGGCCAGATGAGGCAGAAGGAGGTAGCCAGCATGGGCTGGGGCAAGGCTGCTTTGGAGGCAGCAACCTAGACCACCTTACCTCAGTTTCTACCTGTGTCACCTCCGTGCTGCCGCTGGCCACCCTTGCACCTGCCTGTAGCCCCTGGGTTTGCTAGCCCAGGTCACCCCTGGAATGCCTGGTCTATTTGTCCACTCATTAATCCTGTTTTATCTGTTCCTTCCCGTCTCCAAAGAAAAAGGAATCATCATTACCACAGTAATTCTTATTTGCTCATCTGCTTTATTTTGAATATCCAGATTTAGAAGCCTGAGGCCTCTAGGGACTCATGAGATTTGGGGAAACTGAGTCAGAAACAGTCAAAAACAACCTGGCTCTCTCAGTCAAACTAAGTCTAATTTAACCACTATGTTTTTGGGGTAGAACTCTTGGTACCCCACTATTCCCATGAGAGGAAGAACCCTGGAGCTTGGTGGGAGCTGGACATGTGACTCAACTGGCTCTGTTGTCCCCCACAGGTGACTCACGGGCTGAGGGCATATGATGGCCTGTCACTGCCCGAGGACACGGAGACTGTTGCAGCGGGCCGGGCTGGCTGGAGCTACTCGTACCTTTCAGACGATGAGGACTTGCTGGCTGACGATGCATCTGGGGGTGAGTTGCAGGTCCCGTGGAGGGTGGGGTGGGCATCATGGTTCTTCCCACTGGCCCTTCAGGAGGCCTGTGAAGTTCACCCCAGGTGGTGCCACAAGACTGACTGAGCTTTGCCAGTGGTGGTGTGTGACTGTCATGCTGGTCTTTCATCACTAGTCCACTTAAAGGAGGAAGGACTTATTTTGGCTCATACCATCAAGGATTTCAGAAGCTCCATTGCCTCTAGGCCTGCGGTGAAGCAGAACATCACAGCAGGAAGTGTGTGTGCGCTGGAGCGAAGCAACCACCTCGAGGCAAAGGGCGTGGTGGAGCGAAGCAGCTCACCTCATGGCACCCAGGAAGCAGAGAGGGAGCAAGGCAACCAGAGAGGAAAGGGCCGGGGACAAAACAGTTCCTTCAAAGCCACTTCCCCAGTGACATCCTATTAGGCCCCACCTCCTACATTTCCATCACCTCTAGCAATGCCATCAAATTGTGACCTCGTCAGTGGATGAATCAGTGGGTGAAGTTAGAACCCTTGTGATCCTACCAGCTTCTGAAAGCCCCACTGCTGAGACTTTGGGGAACATTTTAGATCCGAACCATAACTCCTGTAATTACAGCTACTCAGGAGATTGAGGAAGAAGGGTCACAAATTCAAGGCCAGCATAGGCAAGTTAGCAAGACTCTGTGTCAAAACAGAAAATATAAAGGGCTGGGTGTATAGCTCACCACTCCCACAGTACTGGGGAAAAAAATAAAAGTGAAGAAGCAGACCACTGTGTCCTCAGCCCTGGTCCTGGTGCCTGGCATCCACCACTTAAACCTTGTGTGACCTTGGGGTGGCCACACCACCTCTCTGCTGCCCAGGACTGTTGGGACTGACATGGATGGTGGCTGGTAGTGCACAGTCCAGGATGATCCCCCAACCTGCTGCTCTGCCTCCTGCTGTCTCATTGGGAGGCCAGTCTGACCTGAAGAGTCCCTGGTGGCCATGGCCTGGTCCACATCCTCTCTGATGGCCGTTTCCCAGCTGGCATTTACAGGTTACCCTCCTGAAGTATGGGCAAAGAGGGTAACCATTCTGCATCTGCCTGGCCCTGCCCACTCTGGGTTGGGGACCTCCACAGTGCCTGACACCCAGTGGGCACTCAACAAGTATTATTGCTGAAAAAAATCCTGTCTTTTGTTTGCAGATGATCTGGGCAGTGGGGACCTGGGCAGTGGGGATTTCCAGATGGGTAAGTTGCTATGGGCATCCTGCAGGCCCTGTTCAACCCCACAGCAGGCCTCTGAGCCACAGAGGGCCCATCTCCTGGGTTGGGGACCTCGAGAGCTCTTTGCGTCTGCCCTAGGCAGTGCACTGTGAGAAGTGGGGATGGTCTTTTACCTGCCAAGTGACAATTGTGTGGACATTGAGGATGACCAGCATCTGTGCCTGCCTTTATCATAAGCTCGGGGCTGGGAGCAGTGGACATAAGTAGCTGAGTTCTGATGGGGACTGAGCCACCAACTGCCTGGCATTCAGTGTAACCTGGGCTTCCCCAGGACTAGGGTCACTTCCCCCAAGCTAGTGTGGGTCAGGGGCATCCTAACTAGGCCAGTGCTGGCAGGAGGGTTGGTCTAGGGTAGCCTGGTCCTGACCATGACCTCCCAGCCCTGGGATTTGCCCTAGGCTTTCCCTTGAGGCAGTTGGTACGGGGACAGGGAGTCTGGGAACCAGGTAAGGCCCATGAGTGGGAGTGTCAGGTGAGTCTTAGGGATACTTGTCACCTCCTAGAGTGGCCTGTGCTCCTCCTGCCGAGCCTGGCCTGCCTGTAGAGGCCCTGCTTTTGTCCTCCCTGTCCATTCAGAAGCATTGAGGTCCCTTCCTGTGGGCAGTTGGGCAGCTGTGCCCTCTCCCTCTCTGAGTGGTCCTGCTTAGCCCTTCCTTCTTGATAAGCAGCTGGGTGACCAGGGTTGAGGGAAGAAAGGGGATGGGGACAGCAGCTGAGGGGCCCAAGGCTAGGGCCCTGGCTGTGTTGTGAGTGGGCTGATCTGCAGGAAGAAGCAGGTCTAGATCTCCAGGCTGAAAGGTTGGCCCTGTCAGCTGCCCTTTGAGGCACATCTGGCCAGCTGGGTTGAATCTCAGCTGGGAGGTAGCAGGTGTGTCTGGTCACCCTACCCCTGGGTGTGGGGGGGTCTCCTGTGTCCCCAAGAATGGTAACTTCTGCACGCTGGCCAGGAAGGGCTGTCCTGACCCCCGTGGGCCATTCTGAGCCGTGCCCCTGGCCCTCCCCTCCAAGGCAGGGCTGTGCTCCCTGGCTCTGCGTGTCAGTGCCCTGCCTGACACGTGATCTGGTCCCCTTCCCGGGCCCCATCCACCTCCCTGCTGCCTCTCCCGCCGTCCTGTCCCTTCCTGCCTTGCCCACTCTGTTTGTGCCTCTCTTTCTCTCTTTCCCCCTCTCCCCTCTGCCTGTCTTCATCTCCCTGTTTCTCGCTGCTTCCTCATCTCTGTCGGTCTCAGTGTCTGTGCTTCTCTCCATCTCCCTTGCTGTCTCTGTCTCTCTTCACCCTCTGCAGGCTCAGGGCCACCCCTGAGAGACAAGGAGTCTCCCCTTAGGGGCCAAGTGCGGGCTAGGGTGGGACCACTGTCCCCTCTGCCTCTCTTCATCTCATCCTGTGTTGTCCTTTCTTGCTGGCCTCCTCTTCCCAGCTATACTTGGCTATGAGTCACCCAGGAGGCTCAGAGGCACCTCCCTGCCATCTGGGCCAGGGCAGCTTCTGCCCCTGCCCCATCGGATACTATAGATGGAAATCCTGTGGCTGGAACCCCGCTGTCCCTCCCCAGGGGCTCCTCATGGGGCTAAGGGAAGGCATCACCCCTTAGGAAACAAAGCCCTGGAGTCTCCACCTGAGGACAGGCTGACCCCAGGCTGCCCAGGGACCCAGAGAGATCCCAAAATGGAGACAGAGTGCAGAGTGTGGCAGTTTCTGCTGAGCAGGGACAGGCAGCAGGAGTTGGGGTGGCAGGACTAGGCTAGGTGGGTGTGTGTCCTATCTGCTCCCCGCTGGAGAGTGGCCCTAGCCTCCATCTTCCAGCCTCTGGCCTCAGATGAGCTCTCCAGGTAGGTCGGGCCAGGTAAAAGACAGTTGGCCAGTGCTGAGCCCCCTCAGCTCCACGGTGCTTTCTGAAACCCGTGAGCCTCACCTTCCAACCCAGCCCCCAGGCCCTCGCAGGGCAGCAGCACAGGCTGGAGACCATGCACTTGCCCCGACCTGCCCCGCTGGTCTAAGAAAATCGGGTAGGCTCGGCCCGCAAGGTCTGTGCCCTTCCCAGGTCCCACTAGAAAAGTGGCTTTGTGGTGCTCCGGCCCCCTCCGCGGAGCAGCCGCATTCCTGGGCAGAGGCCCGGACTCCTCGCCCGCCCTGAGCCGTGGGCTGAGGCCAGGGCCCGGGGTGGGGGGACTCTGAATGAGCCTCTGTGCTGGCTCACAAGGGGCCTCTGTGGCTGAGCTCACGGCCCCTACACATGCCCTGGCCCACGGAGCCCCACCGCCCGGCACCCAAGAGCCCAGCCCTGTCCCTCTGGTTACAAGCACCCTCACTTGGTGCAGGGGTACACTGCTGGACCCGAACCCACTCCCCAGGACTCTCTTAGTCACAGAGGGAGAGAGTCCTGACTGAGGAGCCTGTGTGCCTCTGGGCCTGGCGGACAGAGAGTAAGGTGAAAGACGCTCCCTGCTCTGACACCCACATTTGCCATCTGTCACTTCTGAGAGCACACTTCTGCCTCAGGGCCTTTGCAGTTGCCATTCCTCTGCCTAGACCCATCTTCTCTCATCAGTTATTGTGGCCCCGCTCCTTCCTTCACACGTCCTTTTGAAAACAGGACTTCCTGTGTACCTACCCACTGTGGGCCCTCTCTTCGGCCCTCTTGGTTCCTCATAGTCTATGTATACTCAGATCCTTTGTTTTATTTTCCTTTCTCTCCATACTAGTAAGTGATCTCTGTGAGGACAGAATATTCATTTTTGGGGTTCACCACTGTGTCCCCTATCCCTAGAACACCTCCTGGCACACAGCAGTGCAGACCCTGTGAGGGGAATGAGTGCCTGCCTCAGGTGACAGGAAATAAAGCCAAGTCCATTCCCAGAGTAGATAATGGCACTGCTGTTGTCCTTGTATCACAGATGAGGACATAGGGTTCAGAGAGGTCAAACACTTGCCCAAGATCACTTCTATCAGTGACAGTGACACCCTAGTGGCTGGGCTTTTAACCACTGGCTTACACCACCTCCCTGTCCTGTACCAGGCTAGGTTCCAGTACTTTGTGCCTGTTTAAGGGTCCTTTGCAAGTTATATTAACTTGGCATTTATAATTTACACTTTAATTCATGAACATTGTAGGATTTAATGCAGTAAAGATCTTCTACCTAATAGGTGTTCACGAAATGATTGGGAAAGAGTATGATTGTGTGCGTGTACCGCAGTGTCTGCATACTATAGATACATGGTGTGGATTGATTCAGCTATCATTTTCCAACATTTACTATGTGTCAGGCTGTGTCCATTTGAATGTGTGTTTGTGTATATGTGTATGTACATATATATGGCTTATATGTACATGTCTATGTGATGCATTTGCTACACAGTTTAATTCATATTTACAACACAAACCTAGGAACACTGTGCTAGTCAGCTTTTCATCAGCTGAGATAATCAGTTTTAAAAAGAGGAAAGGTTTTCTTGGGTCAGTTTCAGAGGCTTCAATCCATGGTCACTTAACCTTGTTGGTTTGGGCCTGTGGCAGCACAGCACATCATGGCAGGAGCACATGGCAGAGACCTATTCACCTCATGGCAGCCAAGAAGCAAAAAGGGGGAAGAAGGGTCCCGATATTTGCTTTGAGATCATTCCTCAGTTCTCCAGCTAGACCCCACCTCCTAACAGGGGCCAAGCCTTTAACACATGTACCTTTGCAGGATATTTGTGATCCACACTGTAGCAAACATCAGGAAATATCGTGGCATCATGTAGAGTAGATGTCCACGATACAACAGTTGTCTGGGTGTGCATACATTAGGGTGATGGGAACATGGTCAGCCATCGCTCCGTAGCACGTGCCATTTTCCAGGCACAGTGTGAGCCCTGGGGTTCAGGGTAGCTGAGACCCAAGGTCCCCCTTGTGCGGAAATTACAGTCTGGTGGTAAGGAGAGGAAGACAAAGTGCAGTTCCTGATTCATGGGGCTTATGCAGTGCCTGAGGATAGTCATGCATGTGAGCATGATGTGCTTTTCTCCTCACTGCCACTCAGGACGGTAAATGCAATTGACACCTGTACTTTATCACAGAGGAAACAGGTTCAGAAGGGTGAGGTCAGTGCCTGGGGTGCAGCTGATTCAGCACATGATCATTCCTGTGCTGCTCCACGGCCTGTCTGTGTCTAAGGGTAACTCCAGGGTCTCTGCGATGTGGGGAGGGCAGAGACTGTGGAGCCCAGAGAAGGCCCAGCCAGGACAGCTTAGGTGTCTCCTTGGAGGGGCTGATGCCAGAGCCACATCCTGTGGGACATAGAGGCACAGGTTAGGGAAGGTTGGGGAGGCATGAGTTGGTCACACCTGCAGAGACCCTGTGGCCAGCCAGCCTCCCCTGCAAGCCACCCTTCCTGTCTAGCCTTCCTCTGAGTGTTGGGGGCCTCCTCTTCCCTACTGTCACTTGGTTTCAGGATCAGGCCATTTTCCGTGTAAGTTATAGCCCCTCACTCCAGATGGGCCTAGGCAGGGCTTCTGGGCCACCACACATTGCCCCTGTGGGCAGCATGGTCCAGCTGCGGACAGTGCGGTTTCAGCCCATGTGGGAAGCTTTCCGGGACATCCCTTCATTTCTACCCACTGATCCAGCTGCCATGAGCTGCCACACGCCAGCCGCTGACACCCCTCCCCTCTTTTCTACAGTGTATTTCCGGGCACTAGTCAATTTCACACACTCCATGGAGTACAGCCCTCGGCTGGAGGACGCAGGCTCCAAGGAGTTCCGAGCTGTGTCGGAGGCTGTGGTGGACAGGGTATGATGGAGGGACTCTGACAACCCTGGGAAGGGGGAGTTGGGACCACAGGTGGGGGAGGTGTTTGGGGGCTGATATGCCGTGTCCCTCCCCAGCTGGAGTCGGAGTACTTGAAGATCCCCGGAGACCAGGTCGTCAGTGTGGTGTTCATCAAGTGAGAAGCGTCCCTTGGGGACTGGCGAGGGGCTTGGGCTGGCCTGGAGAGGCTGGCTAGATTAGGGAAGAAGCCTGTGTCCCCAGAGGGAGGCAGGAAAGGCCTGATGGGATGGGAAGGGGATCATCTGGCCCTTAAATGGCCCTGCGGTGGGCACAGACTGTGCAGGAACGATGCCTGAGCCCTGGGGCCAGGCCTCGTGGAGGAGCCGAGAACACAGGCATCATTCTCCCCCTCCTTCTGCCCATCCCCACCCCAGGGAGCTGGACGGTTGGATCTTCGTGGAGCTGGATGTGGGCTCAGAAGGGAATGCAGATGGGGCTCAGATTCAGGAGGTGCTGCACACAGTCATCTCTGGGGGCTCCATCGGCTCCTATATCACCTCCCCCCAGGGATTCCAGTTCCGACGCCTGGGCACAGGTGAGCCTATCTGGGGCTGGGGGCCACCGCCTGGCTTTCTCAGACTTGGGTGCATCCCCTCTCGGGGTGTCCCCCATGGGGTCCCCTAGCTTGGGTTTGCACACGGCTGGGTGAAGGTGCTTACAACCTCCTGAGTCTCCGCATCAATCTCTGGCTTTGGGTGGAGCACAGAGTGCTTCCCCTAACAAGTACGCCCCGGGGCCCAGATTCTGCTGCCTCCCCCTAGACTCACTCTAGACTTCTGTGTATTGCCTGTAAAAGGCCCTTCTTCAGACAGGACTCATACATGCAAATGACGTTCAGTCAGTGATAACCGGCCTTGGTTTCCTGAGCACCGAGTGGATGCCGGGCCTTCTGCTCAGGCTTTGCCCAGGTTTCTTGTCTCTGTACGCTCTGCCCAATTTCAACCCATCAGACTCTAGGCCAGTTCTAAGTCACTCTGAAGCTGGTGATTCTCACCCTGTTCCACCTCCATTCCCTCTGTGGAAAGGCGTGCGTCTCACTTGAGGGATCCCAGAGCAAAGCAAACTGCCTTAGTTTAACTCAATTAGGAAAAAAATAATGGTCCGTCATCTTCCTTGTTCTGCACATGGAACCCTAATTAATACACCCAAAGGTCCCGCTTGCTCTGCGTGCATCCCCAAACCGAGGTCTAAAGATTGCCAGGCGTCCAGCTCTCTTCTCCTAACCCAGGGAGTCCTAACCCAAGGAGTCTTTCTGACTGGGGGTGGTGGGGTGGTCAGCTCAGCCCTCGGCTCCCAGGCCCCAGGTGGATGGCTGCTGACCACACCTTCCTTTCCAGCACAGACCCCCCCACCCCCACCAGCTGCTGCGGGGGTCCTAGTGACACCAGGTGAGAATAGAAGCCCAGCCAGGCCCAGTGAGGGACTGAGAGAATTTAGTGGCTGGAGAGAAAGAAGGACAAAAGCCAGATGGCTGGGCCACCTTCTGCCCTCCTCCTCTGTCCTCGCTGGCCGGGCTATGGCTTGCATGTGTGTGGTGTGGTGGCTGCACTGTGGCATGTCGGCTGCGTACGGCTCCATGAAAGGGGAGGGTGAGGCCACTGCCATGCGTCCCATGCTGGTGTGTGCTGTGGTTGTATCCACCTAGTGCTCCTTACCCTCACCATCTGCCATAGTGGCCTGACACAGGCCCAAGGTCCCCTCACAACCTTGTGGTCTCTGTGCTGTGTCACACCTTCCAGCAACCCCAGACTCACACCACTGACTCCCTCCCACTCTCACAGTGCCCCAGTTCCCCAGGGTCTGCACCGAGGCCGAGTTTGCCTGCCACAGCCACAATGAGTGTGTGGCCCTGGAATACCGCTGTGACCGGCGGCCTGACTGCAGGGACATGTCCGATGAGCTCAACTGTGGTGAGGGACTGTTTGGGAGCACAGATGGCCAGTGGGTGCCATCTGTGAGGCCAGGGTTTCTGCGGGCAGGGAAAGGGGTGGCAGAGTCAGGGCTGGGGGTGCTGGGTGCATCAGGAAGTAGACTTGAAGGGTACAGAGAGGGTCTGGGGACTGTGGGGCCAAGGGGTGAGGAGTCCTCTGCAAAACATCTGGGGCATTTTGTCCACAGAAGAGCCAGCCCCTGAGGTCAGCTCTGTGCCGTCGGTGGTAGTGGAGACATCACCTTTAACACATCGGCCACCAGAGGCAACCACCACAGAGCGGCCATCAGTTACTCCACGTCCCCAGGCTCTGCTCCCCCACCTGCCAAGACCTGTTCCCTGCGAGCCCCATGAGGCTGCATGCCACAGTGGGCACTGCATCCCCAAAGACTACCTCTGTGACGGGCAGGAAGACTGCAAGGACGGCAGTGATGAGCTGGACTGCGGTGAGCCACGAGCAGGGGCTGCGGGAGCTGGGTCAGAGCACCGCCAAGTAGGCCACTGCTGAGCACTGCTTTGTCCCACAGGGCCACCCCCACCCTGTGAGCCCAACGAGTTCCCCTGCGGAAACGGACACTGTGCCCTCAAGCTGTGGCGCTGTGACGGTGACTTCGATTGCGAGGACCGCACCGATGAGGCCAACTGCCGTGAGTGTCCTTCAGTGCCTCTGGCCTGCCTGGCCTGGGTCATTTGCTCCCCATTCCCTCCCCAGACAGGTGTTGGTCTCCCTGGAGACAAAAGCCAAAGCTGGTTTCTCTGATCTGGGCAGGTGGTGCCACCTAGAATCTCAGCTGCTTGGGAAGCTGAGACAGGAAGATCGATAGCAAATTCAAGCGTAGCCTGGATTACATAGTGAGACCCCTGTCCCAAAATTTTAAAAATGGTTGGGGATGTAGCTCAGTCATAGAGCACTTGCCTAGTGTGTGTAAGCCCCTGGGTTCTGCAAAAAAATAAAAGTTCACCTGACCGTAGCTATGAGTCCCTAAGCCCCAAGCTCAAGTGACTGGACTACCCATGGTTTGTGCTTCTGCTGCTTTGCAGAATCTTTGTGACCATTGATCTTTTCCTTATTCTGTGGGGAAGGAGGGCATCAAATGGATGACTAAGAGAACATGATACACTGGGGCCGCTTGATGCTGGGGTCCTGGTGTGTATGTAAGTTGAAGCCCTGTCCTGTGGGCTAGTGAGTCCACTTTGTGCTGCTGTGAAGAATACCTAAGCCTAGACACTTGATAAACAATAGAGTGTTAGTTGGTTTATAGTTTTGGAGGCTTGTCAGTCCAAGATCCAGGGACTGTATCTGGTGAGGGCCTTCTTGTTACATCTTAACATGGCAGAGGCATCACGTTGGCAAGTGATAATGAGGGAGAGACCAAAGCCTCCTCTTTATTAGGAACCCACTCCTCTGATGGCTACGTTAACCCAGGCACCATGGCAGGATGCCACCTCTCAATGCTGTTGCCTTGGGGATCATTTCCAACATGTGAACACCGAAAACATAGCATGTGGCTAGAGATTTCTCATCTAAAGCATTTGTTCTTTTATCTACCCAGATCTTCATCCATCTGTCAGTCCATCCAATCATCCTTTTAGCCATCCACCCACTCATTCAGCCAACCATCCATCCGTTTGTCTATCCATAGTCCATTCATCCATTTATCCATTCTTTTCTACCTAACTCACCTAGCCATTCACCCAACATCCTTCTTCCCATGCATTCTACCATCCATCCTTCCGTGCACTGTCTGTCTCCCAGTTCTCTATCCATCCTTCTATCCATCCACCCACCCAGCATCCTTCTTGCCATACATCTGCCCACCCAGCCATCTACCCATTGCACACCCATTCATCTTGTCACTGTCTTAGACAATATTGACATCATGACATTAAATAGGCGGAGGAGGCTGCAGGGTTAGAAACACATCAAGGGGCGCCTTGTGCGTCCTGTCCTGGGAAGTGAGCCTGTTCTTGTCAGTCTGAGGTTGAGGATAATCTTCAAGCCACTCCCCTGTGGCCCAGGGTGATGTATCTGGTGTACATCAACATTTCCTGCTGTCAGCCTGCCTGGCTGTTTCTCTCTTCCGCCACCTTCCCTGCCCTGCAGCAGTCCCTGGGGAAGGACAGCACTGACAGAGTCTCGTGACACCCTCCTGTGGCTCTAAGCTTGCCTGGGAACACCAGCCCCTTGGGAGAGAGGAAGTAACGGAGGGTTTTGGCTGAAAAGCCCATCTCTGAAGCCTCTGCTGGGGGAGAGCCAAGGAAGGCCACGTGCTTGTAGACGGAGCCCAGAATGGAAAGGAAGTGAAGCTGAGTGGCCCTGGGGGCCCTTTAGAGGCTTGGTCAGTGTGTCAGAGATGGCCCCCTTGGCTCCTGTCTAGATATGTGCCCGCTGCTCCTGCACTGTGCCTTCCTCGTCCTCTCTCTCTCTCCCATACTCAGTTTCCTTTGAGGAAGAACATAGGTCACCATCTACTGCAGATGCCTAGCAGGACCCAGGCCTGTGCCAGGCCACCCCGGTCAATGGGTGGCTGCTGCAGGCCAATCACCACCCCAGGTCCAGTGAGCAGGGGTATGGAGTGTGGAGCTCCCTGGAGGGCCCTGCCATAACAGATCTCTTGCAAGACCTGTCCACTACAGAGGACAGTACGGGTTACCCATGGCTAACAGACAGCAGCTCCCCTGGCCATGCCTTGACAGGGCTCTTATGCATTCAAGATGGCACTTCACTGACTTTGAAGGTGGCTAATGATGTGAGCAACTGTGTTTTGCTCTGTTTCTCATTACTACAATGAAATACCCAAAGCAGGCCAACTGTCTAAAGAAAGGAGGTCTACGTCGCTCACAGTTTGGAGGTCCAAACAGCATAGTGCAGGCTTTAATGAGACTGTCCCTTGTCCCTTGTCCCTTGTCCCTTGTCCTCATAGCAAATTGCAGTGATGGAAACAAGAGCAGGAGGAAGAGGTCACATTTTAAACAGGAAGTCAGGAGAGACTGGGACCCATAGTCACTCCTGAGGATGCACCCCAGTGACCTAAGGACCTCCCACTAGGCCTCACCTCTTGAAGTTCCTTCCAATCATCATACCGTATGAGACTTTAGGGACAAACAACCTCCGAGCCACAGCCACGAGGGGATACTGTGGCTGTGGCTGTGATGTGTCAGCTTTTGGGGGATGCAGAGGGAGGAAGCGATAGAGTTAAGGTAATGTGAGGAGCTGTTCGATGGCAGACTGGTGGCTGTGTTGTGCTGGGTGTGACAGAGGCAGCTGTGGCTGGACGTGGTGAGGGCCGGCGAGGGTTAGATAAATGAGACAAGGCTGACCTTGGGGTCCTGGGGAAGGTATCAGATGGGCTGCTGTTAGGGCTGGTGGGGAATGGGGTGGCTCTCCTGAGGGCAGCACCCTCATGCCCCCACCACCCGGCTCTGTCGCCAGCCGCCAAGCGCCCTGAGGAGGTTTGCGCACCCACGCAGTTCCGGTGTGTCTCCACCAACACATGCATCCCGGCCAGCTTCCACTGCGACGAGGAGAGCGACTGTCCTGACCGCAGCGACGAGTTTGGCTGCAGTGAGCAGGGAGCTGGGGGCGGATGGGCCTGTCCCCTTGGGGCCTTCCCCCCTGCCTTGCCTCTCAGACCCCTCATTCCTGCTCCCATCTCCCCAGTGCCTCCCCAGGTTGTGACCCCTCCCCAGGAGACCATCCAGGCCTCCCGGGGCCAGACAGTGACCTTTACCTGTGTGGCCATCGGCGTCCCCACCCCAATCATCAACTGGAGACTCAACTGGGGCCACATCCCCTCTCATCCCAGGTACAGTTCTGGACCCAAAGGGGTGTGCCGTGAGGCCAGCAAAGCCTCAGCTGGTGGCCAGGGGTGACCAATCACTGTCTCTGGACCCATCAGGGTGACCATGACCAGCGAGGGTGGCCGTGGCACACTGACCATCCGCGACGTGAAAGAGGCAGACCAGGGCGCCTACACGTGCGAGGCCATGAACGCCCGTGGCATGGTGTTTGGCATCCCAGATGGTGTCCTGGAGCTCATCCCACAGAGAGGTATGGGGCCCACCTACAGGCACCATCCCGGGTGGAGCTGGGCCAGCTGCCCGTGGCCCACCACAGCCCTCCTATGCCACCCTGCAGGCCCCTGCCCCGACGGATACTTCTACCTGGAGCACAGCGCCTCATGCCTGCCCTGCTTCTGCTTTGGTGTCACCAATGTGTGCCAGAGCAGCCACCGCTTCCGGGACCAGATCCGGCTACGCTTTGACCAGCCCGGGGACTTCAAGGGTGCGTTGGGGGCTGGGACCATGGGAGGTCAAGGGGACATCAGCCTCAGGCCAACTCAGAAAGAGAGGACAGCCTGGACCACCCAGACCAGGATCAGAGTAGGAGGGACACAGAGTTGCCGGAGAAACATTCCGGGGGAAGGCAGACACCTAGGAAAAGCCAGATCCTGCAAGCTCAGGGCTGTTTCAGGTTCCAGATAGAAACTCTGAAGTTCAGGGAGGCTGTGGGCATCCCCGTGGTGACACACAGGTTACAGGCAGAATGGAACCTGGGGCTGTTTGGTGGAATCTGGATGGTCAGGGTGGGTGAGGGCTCCAGGCGGGCGGGCAGCCTATGAGCGGATAGTGAGCAGGAGGGAGGGCCTGGAGGTGGCCCCAGCAGGGAGGAAGAGGGCAGGCTGGGGCCCTGGGGCCCGGCCTTGGGGGCTGTGCGTGGTCATTCTCAGGTAAGAGGCCACGGGGAGAAAGGCAGGCAGATGTGGACTTAGCATTGGAAGAACTTTTTAAGAATCAAAACTGAACCAGGCTTGGTGCTGCACTCCTGTAATCCCAACACTTGGAAGGCTGAGGCAGGAGGATCGCTGAGAGGTCAAGGCCAGCCTGGACTACATAGTGAGTTCAGGACCAGCCTGAACCACATAGCAAGGCATTGTCTTAAAAAAAAAAAAAAAATCCCCTGCTTTGGAGGTAATGAGCTCCCCATCTGGTATGGAATCACGGGCCACCGTGGCTGTTCACATGTTAGTACAGTCATTCAGTGCCTCAGCTGCTGTAGCCACCTCTCCAGCGCTCTGTCACCCTCTGTGGTGGGCGTACCATGTGGGAGAGCAGCACAGATACACAGATTTCTGTCATCACAGAAAATTCCATGGAATGATGCTACCAGAGACCTGGGCTGCTGTCCAGGGAGGCCCCATGTCAGGTGACAATGTGTGCATATGCACATGTATGCAGAAGAGTGATGGGCCAGAGAACTCATCATGACAGCAAAAGGAAGGGCTGGCCACCTTTTGAGCCCTTTCTTTGTGGCATCCTCTATTTTAGTCATTTTAAATCAGTTTGCTCATCGTATCTTCCTAGCAACTGTGAGATGGGCCACTATTGATACCATTTTACAGATAGAGAAACTGAGGCTCATGCATGTCTAGCAGGGTGTAGCCAAGATGGGGGTTCTGGGTCTTCTGTCCTCTAAAGCTCTCTGCTGCCCCCACTGGTCTGTCCAGAGGCTGACTGTCCTAGGATCTCAGCAAGTGAAAGGTTCTGAGAAGTCCTGCAGAGGAAAATACCCCTGACCTTCCTTTGACCCTGTGGTTCCCAAAATGACTCCCAGGCGTCACTCTACAGCCTTGGCTTCCCTAGGGCTGCTTGAAGAAGTGCTGCTCCAAAACGTCAAGGGAAGAGAAGGACTGGGAGAGCTGAGGGCAGTGATGCACACCCAAAAATTCCAGCTACTTGGGAGGCTGAGGCAGGAGGATGACCAGTTAGGGATCTGCCTGGGCAACTTAATGAAACTGTATCTCAGAATTAAAAAGGGCTGGGATGTAGTTCGGTAGTAGAGTGTTGAGCACCTGCCAGCATGCACAAGGTTTGTTCCTTAGTACTAAACAAAAGAAAGACTAAGAGGAAGAAAACACTAGGCTTTACGTTAGAAGGAAGAGCACATTTTCTCTAAGTCAGATTTCCCCAGAACTGTTCCACCTTTCTGGGTTCCTGCCCCAGGTGGCCGCTCTGCCCTCACAGCTCCTCTGCCCTCCACAGGTGTGAACATAACCTCAGCTGCGCAGCCTGGCGTGCAGCCCCTGGCCTCCACCCAGCTGCAGGTGGACACTGCCCTGCAGGAGTTCCAGCTGGTCGATCTGTCACGCCGCTTTCTCACCCATGACTCTTTCTGGGCTCTGCCTGAGCAGTTTCTGGGCAATAAGGTGAGGGCCAGCTCCCCTGGACTGAGTCTCCCTCTGTGCTCTGAGCCAACCTGGCTGCCCTTTCCCCTGATGCTGGGCGTCAGGAAGGCAGAATGAGGGAGGAGCTGGAGGACTAGATACAGCTGCTCATGGAGAGCACAGAGGGCATCACTGGTACCTGCAGCCACCTGCCCTAAACCACCCCTTCTCGGCCAGGTGGACTCATACGGTGGCTCCCTGCGCTACAAGGTGCGCTATGAGCTGGCACGCGGCCCATTAGAGCCCGTGGAGCGGCCAGATGTGGTCCTGATAGGGGCTGGACATCGCCTGCTCTCCCGAGGCCACACGGCCACCCACCCTGGGACTGTGAACCAGCGCCAGGTCCAGCTCTCTGAGGTAGGTGGCACTTGAGCTCTGAGGGACGGCTGGGTGGGAGTGGCAGCTGAGTGAGGGTGCACACAGGTGGTGCTGATGTGTGACCCCTCCTCGCCCGTCCAGGAGCACTGGGTACATGAGTCGGGTCAGCCGGTGCAGCGGGCCGAGATGCTGCAGGTGCTGCAGAGCCTGGAGGCGGTGCTCATCCAGACAGTGTACAACGCCAAGATGGCCAGCGTGGGGCTGAGCGACATCACCATGGACACCACAGTCACCCACGCCACCAGCTACGGCCGTGCCCACAGTGTGGAGGAGTGCAGGTGCCCGGCCTGGCAGGGCTGTGCACCACAGGACCCTGACGAGGGTAGAAGAGAAACAGCAGGGCCTCGGGTTCCTGCAGCCACTTTCTCGGTCCTGTCCCCGCAGGTGTCCCATCGGCTATTCCGGCCTGTCCTGTGAAAGCTGTGATGCCCACTTCACCCGGGTTCCTGGTGGGCCCTACCTGGGTACCTGCTCTGGCTGCAACTGTAATGGTCACTCTAGCTCCTGTGACCCTGTGTACGGACACTGCCTGGTGAGTGGTGCCAGCTGGCACTCAGATACCAGATGGGGCCCTGTGTGAGACACCCTTGTGCCCATAAGATTAGCACAAGCCTCCAGAAGAGTGTCATGGCTGATAGAAAAGCTGCCGTGACCTCGGGATGGATTAACAAAGAGATAGTATCCAGAGGCAGGAGGTAAAGGTCTTACTGCCTTCCACCCTCTCTGTTCTTAATGCTAGAGGGCGCTATGTGCAGCACAGTCCTTATGAGGGCTCCTTCCCAAACATCGTTTCTGAACAACAGTGGAGAACGGGGATTGTGGAGCCCAGCGGGGCAGAACTATTATCTCCAAATCCCTGAACAGCTGCCAGCAGTACGGGAATGGACTCCAAGGCCAGACCTGGCCAGTGGGCATGGGTTGAAAGACACCTCAGTGCCCTCTGCCCCAGCCTGTCTGGCTAATTCTGCTCTGTAGAGCTGAGCTGCGCCCTCTGCCCTCCTCCTAGAATTGCCAGCACAACACAGAAGGACCACAGTGCAACAAGTGCAAAGCTGGATTCTTTGGGGATGCCACAAAGCCCACAGCCACTGCCTGCCGGCCCTGCCCATGCCCCTACATCGATGCCTCCCGCAGGTCAGACCCAGCTCAGGCGGTAGGAGGGAGGCAGAGTCTTGGATTCAAATCCTGTCCATATCGCTGAGTTTTCTTGTGTGCCATGAGTTTTCCAGCCTCCGTTTCCCTTTCCATGTAATACACCCAGGTGCTGTGGGCTGCAGTTGCTACAAGACTGCAGATCAGGAACCGGTGGGTGGGCAGGGAGGGAAGGTCACACCTCCCAGTGTGCTGTGGCCGAGTGGACAACAGTTATTTCCTAGGCTGGGTGTGTCAGGCCTGGTCCCCAGCCCTGCCCCATGCCCTGCCATCTGGTGCCCACAGATTCTCAGACACTTGCTTCTTGGACACGGACGGCCAAGCCACGTGTGACGCTTGTGCCCCTGGCTACACAGGTCGCCGATGTGAGAGGTGAGAGCCAGACGACTGGGTGGGGGTGCTGTATTTGAGGGTCGAGGAAGGGCTGCTGACCCCCCTGTCTCCCCCAGCTGTGCCCCTGGGTATGAGGGCAACCCCATCCAGCCCGGTGGGAAGTGCAGGCCTACCAGTGAGTATCCAGGCCCCTCCCCTGCTGCCCAGCAGCCGCTTGTCCCAGCCCCAGCCCCTTCCTGGAGCCCAGCCTGAACCCAGGATCCTTGAGAACTGCCTCTCTCTGCCTGTCTGTCCTGACTGTGCCCATCCTGTGTCTGTCTCACTCTCGCCTGCCCTGCCAATACCCACCTTGTGTCCCCAGACCAGGCGATCGTGCGCTGTGACGAGCGAGGCAGTGCAGGGTCCGCTGGAGAGGCCTGTCTCTGTAAGGTATGTCTCGAGGGGGCGAAGAGGCGCTGGCTTCTCCTGAGCCAGGTGTGGTGGTGCACACCCATAGTCCCAGCACTGGGAGACTGAGGCAGGAGGATCACAAGTTTGAGTCCTGCCTGGGCAATTTAAGTGAGAACTTGTTTTAAAATTAAAAATATAAAAGCTGGGGAGGTAGCGCAGAGTGAAGATCCTAGGTTCAATCTCCAGGACTAGGGGCCTCGTACTGGCAGGAGCTCCAGTGAGGAGTCAGGACCTCGCCGTGCGTGCAGCTGTTGTATCTGCACTGTGCCTTCGGCTTCACCTCACTTTACCGGCCCATATCTGGACACGGGGTTAGCATCCCCACACAGGCTCAGAAAATGGGTGCCGCTTGCATTCAGAGGGAGGAAGTCAGTGTCAGTGGAGGAAAGACGGACCGACGTTGGAGTCAGGCATCCCTGACTGGATGAGCACGCTGAGTGACCTGTGCAAGTCACTTCGCCGCCCTGAGCCTCAGAACCCTCCTGAGAAGGATAGCAATATCTATACCTCCTCAGGGCACTTAGGGGAGTACTGTGAGGTGATGACTGCAGAGACACTACACACAGCCCTTCATACATCGCAGTAGAAACTACTTCAGGCAAGTTGCTTTATGTCAAATCTAACCTCATTTAGGAGCTCCCTGGCAATCAGAGAGAAGAGGAAAAATAGCCGCACAACCACACATGAACTGGAAATCATTGTTAGGATGGTGGCAGTGCCTCATATGAGAATCCCTCCAGTGGCTCTTCTGGGTCCCATGGAGACAGTGGGTGATTCAGCTGGTGGCTCTGGGCAGCCCCTCCGGTGGGCTGTCCTTCAGCTCCCAGGTCTCTGCCTGCAGAACAATGTGGTGGGCCGCTTGTGTAATGAGTGTGCCGAAGGCTCCTTCCACCTGAGCACCCGCAACCCTGACGGCTGCCTCAAGTGCTTCTGCATGGGTGTCAGTCGCCAGTGTACCAGCTCGTCCTGGAGCCGCGCCCAGGTACCCTTGTGGGGCAGGCGGTGGGGGGGGGTGGCCCAGCCCTGACCTGGACGGGGCAAGGATCAGTCCCAGGCCACGGCCCCACCCAGCCCCTGCTTTTATCCCAGGTGCTCGGGGCCTCCCAGGAGCCCACGCAGTTCAGCCTGACCGATGCCGCGGGCACACACACCACCAGCGAGGGCATTTCCTCATCCTCGTCTGGGGAGCTGGTCTTCTCATCCTTCCACAGCCTCCTTGCCGGACCCTACTTCTGGAACCTCCCTGCACCCTTCCGAGGAGACAAGGTGGGCAGGGACTGGGCAGAGACAAGCAACGGCGGGCACTGGGAACGGTGTAAGCAGAGGCCAGGAAGCAGTGTTGGGTGCCGTGGAGAAGAGTAGGATCCCTGCAAGGACGAGGTGGCCAGAGTGGTGACCAAGCACCTGTTCTCCCATCCCCCAGGTGACATCCTATGGCGGAGAGCTGCGCTTCACGGTGACCCAGCGGCCCCAGCCCAGCTCTGAGCCCCTACATGGGCAGCCACTGGTGGTGCTGCAGGGCAACAGCATCACCCTGGAGCATCACACCTCCCGAGAGCCCGCCCCCGGGCAGCCCAGCCCCTACACTGTGCCCTTCCGGGAGGTGAGCCCTTCAGCGGTGTGGGCGGACCGCCCCGCTCCTCTCCCACACGCATCCGGGATGGCACGGCTCACACTCATGCGCCCTCTCCTTGGCAGCAAGCATGGCAGCGGCCCGACGGGCAGCCGGCCACACGGGAGCACCTACTGATGGCGCTGGCGGGCATCGACGCACTCCTGATCCGAGCATCCCACACCCAGCGGCCCGCAGAGAGCAGGTCTGGACCCAGATGGCAGGAGAGAAGGGGGCACGGGGAGGGAACTCCAGTCTAAGCTGAACTGAGGTGCAGCCAGGCTGCCAGCCGTGCCCCATAAGGCTCACTGGTCTTTTTGTGCCTCATTTTCCCCATCTGTTTAAAGAGGCTCTGCTGATGTCTCTCCCCTGCAGCTCAGACCTCCTGGAAGCAGAGCCTGAGACTGGGGTTGGTGTGTGTGCATTTCCGTGGGAAGCCTGTAAGGAAGAGGGGCGACACAGGACAGACTAAGTAGGGTCATGGCCTCCAGTCAAATCTGGCCTCAGCCTCGGCCCACACGGGGCTCTGGAGAGGAAATGGCCCTGTGGAATTCTCTTATAGGGAGGCAGAGGGGCTCTTGTCCTGTGCTCACTTACCTATCCGGGCTCTGGAGGAAGTCTCAGGTGTCAGCCCTTAGCCCTAGCCCATGTGTCTGTTGTGGTGGCCCCAGCCAGGCCTCTGGGCAGGGCCCCACAGCATCATGACAGGGCCATTGGGAAGGCACGCAGTGTGACACACTAGGGCTCCAGGAGCTGCTGACGGAGTGAGCGTGCGCTTACTCGGACTGTCTCGTCATGCACAGGGTCTCTGACATCAGCATGGATGTGGCTGTGCCTGAAGTCACTGGCCAGGACCCCGCACTGGAAGTGGAACAGTGCACCTGCCCACCTGGGTACCGAGGCCCATCCTGCCAGGTGAGCCTGGGCACTGCCACCTGCCAGCCCCTAACCATGCTCCCTGGCTGTTCCCTTTTGGTCCCTACCTCCCTGGCACCTCCCAACCCAGCACCCCCTGATCTCCTGTATCTAGGACTGTGACACGGGTTATACACGCATGCCCAGCGGCCTCTATCTGGGCACCTGTGAACGCTGCAGCTGCCATGGCCACTCAGAGACCTGTGAGCCAGAGACAGGTGCTTGCCAGGTGAGTCCCACTTCCTTCCACCCTACCTCAGGTATCTGTCACCACCAGAGGCCCAGACCTGACCACACTCTGCCCCCTACAGGGTTGCCAGCACCATACAGAGGGCCCTCGGTGTGAGCAGTGCCAGCCAGGATACTACGGGGATGCCCAGCGTGGGACACCCCAAGACTGCCAGCCGTGCCCGTGCCATGGAGTCCCCACTGTCGGCCAGTGCGTCTGGGTCCTGCCCTTCCTTGGCGTGTCCCCCAGGCCCTCCCATGTTCGCCCTCCCTAGCGCTGTTGAGAGGCAGTGATTAAATTCCAGGTGTGGCTTCCTCACTGTGGCACCTGGAGGAAAAGACACTTGGTCTCAGCACCTCGGCCTCCCCAGCTGTGGAGGGGGTAGAACTGCGTACCCCTCCGGCCCCTGTCAAGAGAACGAGGCGATGTGTAGGGAATGCAGCCCAGGGCCCCTCTTCCCCTGGCCTAAAGGAGGGGCTGCTGCCTTCCTGACAAGACATTTGCCCCTCTTCCAGGGCTGCCCACACCTGCTTCCTGGACACAGATGGCCACGCCACCTGTGACTCATGTTCTCCAGGCCACAGCGGGCGTCACTGTGAGAGGTGAGGCATGTGGCAGAGAGGACATGCAGGACAGGCTACCTTGGAGTCCTCAGGCAGGACAGTGCTCCTGTCCAGCAGGAACCAGGCCCCCAACATCTGGCACTGGATACCCTTAGACCCACCCGGGCCAAGTCACCCACAGGTCCCTTCTGCTTGCTGGAGGCTACATCGACCAGCTTGTCCACTGTGTGGCCTCTGCTCTCCACCCATCCTCCACCACAGGCCTGGGCTTTTTCTTTTTGCAGATGTGCCCCTGGTTACTACGGCAACCCCAGCCTGGGCCAGCCTTGCCAGAGTGAGTAGGATTGTAGGGGCAGGGAGGTCACCAGCATCAGGCTCTCCAGTCTCCTGGGGTAGAGCTAGGACAAGGTCCCTGTTCCCCCACGACCTCGAGCAGCTGGCTTTACTTTTCTGATCTGTGCATGCGTCTGCATGGGTCCCTGACCACCCCTGCAAAGCTTTGTGAGAGTGCAGATCACTGCCTCGGAAACACATAGCAGCCTCCCACACCCAACTCCTTGCCTGCTTGGACAGCAGTGGGAATGGGGAACCTGGGTATTTTGGGGCTCTTAGTTATAGCTTTCCTCCACCTCAGGAGATGGCCAGGTGCCAGACGAGACAGGCTGTAACTGTGACCCCCAAGGCAGCATCAGCAGCCAGTGTGACACCACTGGTCAATGCCAGTGCAAGGTCAGTCCAAAGCTCTGTGATCTTTGAGGCCTGGCTCTGGCCAGGGAGGAACTGGGGGTGGGGCAGGGTGACTCCAACTGCTGGCCTCTTGGTCCATGCACACACCTGCTGTCTGCCCACCACAGGCCCAGGTGGAAGGCCCCACCTGCAGCCACTGCCGGCCCCACCACTTCTACCTGAGCGCCAGCAACCCCGAGGGCTGCCTGCCCTGCTTCTGTATGGGTGTCACCCAGCAGTGCACCAGCTCCTCCTATGCTCGCCACCTGGTGAGGCCTGGGGATACCATCCCTTTAGCCCCTTTTCTCTCATCTCATCACTGAGCCGAGACCTGACCCCTGTCCGAGACCCCCAAGCCATCTCAGTGTGAACCCAGTCCCTCCCTGTCCTCACCCCAATG
>PVJX010005875.1:0-81801 GCA_004027295.1 Dolichotis patagonum | reverse complement strand
GTCTCCTGTTATAATTGTATTATTGCTTATTTGATTTTTCATTTCTGTTAGTATTTGCTTTATATAGCTGGGTGCTCTGGAATTTGGTGCATATATATTTAAGATTGTTATCTCTTCCTCTTGAAGTTTTCCCCTAACTTGTATGTAGTGACCTTCTTTATCTCTTTGGATCATTCTTGGTTTGAAATTCACATTGTCTTGAAACAGGATTGCTACTCCTGCTTTTTTTGGTTTCCTGTTGGATGAATTATTGTTTTCCATCCTTTGACTTTCAGTCTATGAGTGTCCTTTTGGGTTAGATGGGTTTCTTGTAGACAGCATATGGTTGGATGTTGTTTCTTGATCCATTCTGCCCGTCTGTTTCTTTTGATAGGTGAGTTGAGGCCATTTACATGAATGGTTGTAACTGTTATATATTGGTTTATTGTTGACATGTTATCTTTCTGCTGTTGTGTCTTTAGCTTTCCATTCTGTTTAATTGTCTGCCTTGCTTGGTGGTTTTATCCCGTGTGTATCTAGAATGTCTTTCAGTATTCTTTGTAGGGTTGGTTTGGTGTTCATGAAGTTCTTGAACTCTTCTTTGTCATGGAAGTATCTTATTTCTCCATCCATTTTGAAGGACAGTTTTGCCGGGTATGTCAGTCTGGGTTGGAAGTGGTTTTCCTTTAGGATCTGAAATACTTCACTCCATGCTCTTGATTTCATTGTTTGTGTTGAGAAGTCTTCCGTGATTCTGATAGGTTTTCCTTTAAAGGTGATCTCTCTTTTCTCTCTAACAGCTTTTAGTATTCTGTTCTTAAGTTGGATTTCTGGGATGGTGATTATTATGTGTCTGGGTGTAGTTTTATTTTGGTTATGGCTGTTTGGAGTTCTATATGCTTCACTTATCCAGATGTCTCTTCTCATGTTCTCTTCTCATGTTTGGGAAGTTTTCAGCTATTACTTGTGTAAATATCCTTTTGATATCATTTGGGCTGTCCCCTTCTTTTTCATTTATCCCTATTAATCTTATGTTATTTTTCTTTGCATAATCTTTCAGGTGTTGAATTGTTATTTCCTGATTTTTTGTTATTTTTAAAGATCTTGTCTTTCCTGCTCACTGGCTGCAATCTTATCTTCGAGATCTGAAATTCTATCTTCACTTTCATTGAGGAGGTTTTTACAGCTTTCAATAGAATTTTTGATTTCCTGTATATCTCTTTGAATCTGCTTTATGCATTCTGTTTGTTTCTTATATTGTTCGTTCAGGGATTCTATCTGTTTGCTTTGTTCCTCTAATATTTTAGCTGTGTTTTCACTAGATTCATTCCCTATTTCTTTCACTATTTTTATCAATTCTTCTTTTACCTGGGCAAGTATTTCTGATTTGAATTTCTCCATAGCTTTCCCTATTTGCATATTTATTTTATTTGATATCATTTCAGACATTTCAGGTGTATGGCTTCTTTCTTCTTCTATGTACACAGCTTCTAAGCTTTCTTGGGGAGGGCTAGATCTTTGAGCCTGCCTTTTGGTCTTTCCTTTTGTCATTTTTCTATATTTCCTTGCTTTGAGCGGTTTTCCAATGCTTTCTCTGCATGTGCGGCGAATTACCTCTTGTACTCTCAGTTCCTGGAGGGGCAGTGGCTCCCCCACAGGCTCTTGGCTTCCTCACAGGGACCTAACTCCCCTCTCTGGGCTCCTGGCTCCCTAAGTTGTAAGGTGGATGCTGGGCTTGGTCAACCCAGAATCTCAGGCATCTCAGGCAGGCCAGGCCACCATACTTTGTCCCAGGCAGGTCTCCAGGAGGTTCCCTGCAGGTGAAGGGTGGGCCTATAGGTCCCAAAGGGTCAGGCCAAAATGCTGGTTTCTGCAAAGTTCCTGGTCCCAAACAGACCTGGCCGAGATGCCAGTCTCCACAAAGTTCCCAATCCAAATAGCCCAGGCCACTCTGCGGGTCTGGGAGGTTCCCAGTCCCAAAGAGTCAGGCCGCGATGCTGGTCTCTGGGAGATTTCCTACGGGTGAAGGGCAGGGCTACGAGCCCCAAACAGACCTGGCCAAGATGCTGGTCTCTGGGAAGTTCCCTGCAGATGAAAGGCGGGCCTATCAGTCCCAAACAGTCAGGCTGAGGTGCCGGTCTCTGCAAACTTTCCAATCCAAACAGCCCAGGCCACTCTGTGGGTCCAGAAGGTTCCCGGTCCCAAAGAGTCAGGCCGCAATGCTGGTCTCTCTAGAGCATGTAATTTTCATGTGGGAAGACTGTCTTGGGTGTGACAGTTGAAGCAAAGATTATTTCTGAGGTAAAATCTACACTGTAGGTCACATTGGCTTCTATTTCTGATGTTATCCTCTAGGTTTTGTAGCCAAGTAAACAGCTGATGTGAAAATGCTGTAATCATTAGATGTTTGATATTTTATTTTCCTGCTAAATGCATATTGTACAATATAGTAGGAAGCTCCTGATAAAACTGGAAGACAAGAGAAGTAACAAGCACAGCCTGCCACACAAGCAAGGAAAGAAACCACGTGTCCTGTCAGTGTGAGACATGTACGTGGAACATGCAGTTGTCCTGTGCGAAGACTGTCTTAGGTGTGACAACTGAAGCAAAGATTGTTTCTGTTATAGAGCTATGCTGACATTTTCATTGTAGTTCACATAGGAATTCATTTCTGATTGTTACCTTTTAGGTTTTTTAATGAGTACACAGCTGATGTTTATGTTAAACATACAATACATATTAAGAATTTAATTCTTTGTTATTGATATTTTATATTCCTTTTAACTAAACATGTGTAATAAGAACCTCCTAACAAGACCAGCAAGATGTCAAATATATCCTACAAAAAGGTCAGGAAAGCCAAAGGTATGCACTGTGTAAGTGTAAGTGTAAGCATCAGTGTTGGTGTAAGTGTTGTGTGTGTATGGATCATGCTTCTCTGGTGCATAAAGACTACCTTGGGTGTGATAACTTAAGTAAAGAATTTTTTGTAGCATTCTTATAGTATTTTCACTGTAGTTCTTATAAAAATTTATTTCTATTGTTATGTTTTGGACTTTGTACACTAAAAACCAGTCCATGTTCAAAATTTTGGTGCCTCTTTATAAACAATAAATATTAAAAATATAATACTTTATTTTGATATTGTTTTCCTATTGAATACTCATACTTTAGTATAACTAAACCTCATACAATTAATAGAAATATTCTAAAGGAAACAAATGTGGGTATTATACACCCACAACACCCGAACTTTATGACAAAATTGGCATTATGTCCCACAGAGTAGCGACTCCTTGTTAACTAATATCATAAAAGATGGAATCTTCCCATATTAGCCAGCTTTCTTGTTGCTGGGACAAAATACTTGATACCCACAATTTAAAAAAGAAGAGAGTTATTTGGCTAACATTTTCACCGAATTCAGTTTATGGTTGGTTGATTCCAAGGCAGAAATAGCATGGCAGAAAGACATAGTGGAGGAAAGCTGCAGAGAGAAAACAGAGGAACTGAGGACTCTTCCAGGCCATGTCCCTAGGGTCTAACTGCCCGCTTCAGCCATGCCCCACCTTCAAACACAAGATTCTCTACCTACCCCGTAACTTCTTCATTTATGTCTTAATAGGTACAGTAGTGTGTGCATGTTTAATAAAATCAGGCCAATTGAATTCTAGAATTTAAAACAAATACTCAAAAGGAAATCTGACACTAAGATAATGCACACAAGTAAGGTGACTTAAGTTTTGAAAAGAAGAACAACCCTTGATTTATTAGACATTTTCTCTTTATCAATTTCCTGAACAGGCATCAATTTTTAGTTTACTTTTTATCACTAGGAATTTGAGGATTTAAACATACATATTTGACATGCTTTAATCCACAAGTATTATTTTTCTTCTTGATGTTCAATTGTGTCTTCCTTGGCTAAGGAAAGCCTTGTTTTCAAATTGATACTTTGGTTCCTTGATAAAACACTAAATTGTTTCCTTGACTTTTAGCTTTAATTTGATGTAACAAATTCATTTCTAAAATTTTCTATCCCAGATCCTGTGCCACCTATTTCTCTAAGGAGTGTTAATTGTTCTCATCAGGAATGAACCTTTAGATGCTACAATTTGTGCAGTGGAGATGCACATTGTTACTGTTTGTTTTTCATGGGCCTTTTCATGGAGAGAGCAGGCCAGTGTGTGTGTGTGTGTGTGTGTTAAGATATCACTAATTCTTACTAATAAGTGCAATTTGAGTTCAGGGATATATGATTTTTACTTGACTTCATCGTGTTACATCTAATACATACTTTCTTACATGAGAATTTTGTTCTCAATAATGCTAATAAGAATAATTCATTTGCTGTTTTATAATATACTCAAAGTAGTCTCAGAATACTATTAACGATGTTATTGTCAAACTATTGGCGTTTAAATGTTTTTAGATACTTCTTGCTATTTTTACATATCTTTGTGTAGTTTTGCCACCAAAATGATGGATATTCTTGGTTCATTTATTTTATACTGCTTTTAATTTTTAGAAATTTTTGAAATATATAAATTTAAATTTGCTTCATAATGAAATAAAATAATTACATGGTTCTAAGGTCAGATCTATAAAGCAAATTACATTATTTTTCTCAATAAATAACAACATAGCATATATAGTTTTTGCACCTTACTTTTTGAGATTAAAAATATCAGTTATTCAAGATGCCTATTAAAATAATTCTAATTCCTTTTATCAGCTTTATTTAACTCCAGTGGTGTATGTATCATACATTGCTTAGCCAATTCCTCATTGATGGTTGAGTAGTATCTCTATGTTCTTTTCCTCTGTTACAAAGACCAGTATAGTCAATATCTTCATGTATATACTTTTTATATATTTTTGCATGTGGACCTTTGGGATGGATTTTTTTGAATCAGATTATTGGATCAAAGGATAAATGTTCATGTAGTGTAGTTCTAGATGTTTTTGAATTTTTCTCTGTAGAGGGCTCTACTATTTTTTCTTTCTATCAACAATGTGTGGTAAGAATGCCTAGTCCTCGATATCTTACAAAGGGATGTGGTCAAAACTTAAAAAATTTTTTCATCCATTAGACCAAAATTATTTAAGTAAGATTTTAGTTTCCTCTTTCTCTCATTGTGGATGATGAGCAGATTTCATGTGACATACACATGGCTATATTTCTTTTTCTATGTACTCACTATTGTATATTTGTAGTCAATTTTTCTATGAATTGTTTTAGTCTATCTTTAAAGAATATATAAATATTATATGGAATAGGAATTCATGTGCCTGGGTCCTTGCTCCTACATCAGAGGGACCAGGTGACTGGGGGAACTCGAGCCACACAGTTGGACCCTGACTAACGTGCGCACGATGAACAGGCAGAACCAGTGGGGTGGAAAAGTCCAAAGCAACATTCACAGTACAAGCCAACAGGTGGTAAGTTAAGTGAACCATAGGACAAAGACACATGAAATAGAAGCAAGCAGGTGAGGCCACTCTTTTCTTTTTCCTTTTTTTAAAAAAAAAATTTAATTTAATTTAATTTAATTTAATTTAATTTAATTTAATGTTATTTTTATTTTTGTTTATCCTCTGTCCTCCAGTCCTGCTTCTACTTCCTTTTTTGTTATATTTTTTTAATCTACTATCCTTAAATTTCCCCACTCTACCAACCACTTTACCAATGGTAAACACTGCAAACAAGCTCTTGATTTATGATTATGTTATATAACTAGATTTTGCTCCTATGGTTTAAACTACAAAATTAATAGTTACCACTGTTGGTCAGTTTTTAAGCTGTGCTTGATGCTATTGTTATTATGAAGTATTCTATTTTTGCTAGGATGCTATATCTGTTGTAATCAGTTGTCTATCTTCCTTAGCAATACAAGGGGTATTAACCTCACCACAGCCCAACATCAAAGGAGTGAGGACTGAGCAAAACAGATACCAACATTCTACTCTTAATT
The DNA here is from genome assembly GCA_004027295.1 of Dolichotis patagonum. Classification (NCBI taxonomy): domain Eukaryota; kingdom Metazoa; phylum Chordata; class Mammalia; order Rodentia; family Caviidae; genus Dolichotis; species Dolichotis patagonum. The sequence goes on along the minus strand of PVJX010005875.1, from coordinate 75,847 downwards.
AATTGGGGATACAACACCCTTCACAATAGCATCCATAAAAATGAAATATGTAGGAATTAGTCTAACAAAGGAAGTAAAATAAAATTGAAAACTGCTGTATTTTGAAAAAGGAGATCAAAGAGGATATCAGAGAGTGGAAAGATATCCCTTGCTCTTGGATAGGAAGAATGAACATAGTGAAAAATGGCCATTCTCTCAAGATGGTTATACAAATTTAATGCAATCGCAATCAAAATGCTATTAGCATACCTCACAGAACTACAGAAAACAGTCCTAAAATTCATTTGGAAATAGAAGAGAGCTAGAATGGCAAAGGCAATTCTGGGCAACAAAAGCAAGGCAGGAGGCATCTCAATCCTTGACTTGAAATTATACTGCAAAGCTACTATGATAAAATCAGTATAGTACTGGTTAAGAAACAGACCCGAGGATCAGTGGAACAGACAGATGATGTAGATACAACTACAAACACACTCAGCCACCTTATTTTTGACAAAGGAGCCAAACATGTTCACTGGAAGAAAACCTGTTTAACAAATGGTGCTGGAAAAACTGGCTCACTACATGCCAAAGACTAAAACTAGACCCATCTGTATCATCATGCACTAGACTAAAGTAAAAATGGATAAAAGATCTAAATATTAAAGCAAAAACACTAAATTTACTAGAAGAGAAAGTAAGTAGAAATCTTGAAAACATAGGGGTAGGCAGAAAGTTCATGAATAAAACCCAAACTGAATGGGACACACTTCACAGAGTGGAACAATTTTTAGCCAATTGACCCTCAAACAAAAGAATTCTATATAAAACCTATAAGGAACTGAAAAAACTTATACTCCTCAGATTCAAAGATCCAATCCAAAAACTGGGCATCTGACATGAATGCACACTCCTCAGATGAAGAAGTGAAGATGGAAAATAAGTATGTGAGAAAATGTTCAACATCATTGGTGATTTGAGAGATGCAAATTAAAACAACACCAAGATTCTATCTCACCCCAGAAAGGATGGCTATCATCAAGAAATCAACAAATAACAAATGCTGGAGAGTCTAGGGGAAAATGAAATTCTTCTCCACTGTTGGTGGGAGTGCAGACTCTTGCAAACATCATGGAAATCAGTATGAAGATTCCCCCAAAAGCTGGAATTAAGAGTTCCCATTTGACCCAGCTAGTCCCCTTCTGGATAGCTTCCTGAAAGAATTAAAAGCATCATACTATTGCAATATATGTGTACCCATGTTCATAGCAGCACAATTTGTAACAGCTAAGTCTTAGATACAACCTGAATGCACATCAACTGAGGAATGGATAAAAATGATGTGGTATTTTTATATAATTGAGTACTACTCAACCATAAGAAAGGATAAGCTTGAGACTTTTGTAGACAAAAGGATGCAACTCGAAACCATACTCATAAGTGAAATAAATCAGACTCATATGTATAAACATCATATTGTCTCCCTGATGTGTGAAATTGAAAGAGTAAATAAGGTCCAAAATATACAATAGATGTTGTGAAATGGGAAAAAAATGTTTAAAAGGAAAAAGGAACTAGGAGGGGAGAATGGGAAAGGAAGAAATGGAGAAGATAGAAAAATGCATGTTAATTATATTATTAGTGCCTCTTGATTCATTGAAAAGGAAGGTTCTTGCTAGTATCTATTGGAGAATTTTTTATGCCCATCTCTTATATCTGTTTTGAAGATAGACAATATTCTTTGTATTAACTATTGTTATTTTCCTATTATTTTGGTATGAAATTCTGTCTTACTTTTTTCAATCAAATAAAAATAAATAAGTAATTATATGTTGGGAACATCAATACTTTTTCTTGAGTATAAAATGAAAAATCTCTTTTTTTACTTTGTTTGTTTTTCTTAGTCATGGAAACATTCTCATTTTTATGTAGTCAAATTAACCAATCTTTAATATTATTACTTTCTCATATCTGTATTCTAGAGGCATTTTACTTATGTGTTTCTGTGCTAGTTATCTGTTTCTTATTTGTTTCAAAGTGTTTAAACCTTCAATTTATTTTCACATCTGTTTTAGAATGAAGGTATTGCTTCTTCAAAATGACATTTCCAGTATCATTATATATTCTTCATACCACCATGTAATCAGATATCTAAATATTCTTATAGATACAACAATAAATACTTTTACCCACCTGCTGAAAACAGCAATGTTCCTAAACCATGAGCTAGCTAATTTAAAAATCATAAATTTAGGGAAATGTAGTTTTGGGAAAAAATTGCTCTTTGCTTCTACCTTCTAGCTCTCCCAGAAATTTATATCTGCACATGAATATAGTAAAAGTAGCCATAGATCCACACATGTGATCTCTGCCACAGAAGACAAAACTGTCTAAAAGCTAAGGAAAAGAAGTTTCAGGATCTTTGGGGTGAATTCATTCAGCCCATCCTACATCACACGGATTGAAATGTGTCTCTTTCTTCTTGGGTGAAATATGAAATGAGAGAGGGTCGCACATTCCAGTTGTTTAAGGGAAATGCCCGAGATGTTTCTGTCCAGGGTTCTCAACCTGGGGTGAACCAGAATTTGATTGTGCAAGATACACAACTGTAGGTGTTTGAATTTGGAAGAACTAACACAGGAAACTGGATTCTTCTATAACACTAAAGACTTGAAAAGTGAAGGTCAAGAAAAACTATTTTTAAAGATTTCAGCTTGGAGCTGAAACTCCCAAAAGTTTGCTGCAAAGAGATTGTAAAGTTCGGAAATTCTGGGGAGCCCCTGTGGTCAGTATCCAATTGACCTTGAATCTGAAGACTGCCCTGGTGCTGGTGTAAGAGGCTGGATATAGTTGCTTCTTCTTTACTTCCACTGCCTTGTTTCATGTAGGAGCTTCTCACTGGCACAATCTGAAACAGAGTGAGGGAGAAAGGGGATTCTGGAAAATATAATTGCAAGATTTTTTTTTCAACTTGACAGCAGTAGAGGCAGATACTAACTAGTCCTTGTGTGAACTTGTAGAAAAACATTTCCCCCCTCTTGTTTGAGTTTATTTCATTTGTTCTTCTTTCTTTGGAGAGAATTCACATGAAGAGAAGCATGTGAATCCAGCTAACAATAATAATTTATTAGCCCTTATGAGGCATTTATTATGCACCAGGCACCATGTTAAAGTTTTTATACACTGAAGTGAGGAAGAATGAGGAGAAAATTCTCATTTTACCAGAATTCTTTACCTGAGTTCCAGCAACTATAAGACTACATAGGAAAAAAAATGACAATAGGTCAATATTCACTAGGAAAGTAGACTTATTTTTTCTAGCATTTTCACTTGACTATAATTTAAATATCTTCGTTGATCGATCTTTTGAAGATTGTACAATGTTGTGAACCTCTAGCAACAAAATAGCTAAGACGCTTTTGCAAAGGAACAGGAATACCCAGGTTCCCATTAAGTACCATTGTCCACTAAAAGGAACTAGGCACAGAGAAAAGTACTAAGAGTAGGAAATGGGTACAAACTGGAAGGTGTTTTGCATGAGGAAGCAGAAAATAAAAACACTAATGTTAATAATAGAGGATACTGAGTGGCATTAAAAAAGACTCATTATTTGAACGTGAACGATTGGCCAATGATAAATTAATTTGAACGTAAATGATAATTTCAACCAGTTAGAATATGTAAAAGTTCCTAAGTGATACAAGGGGAAAAATATTGCTGGTCATCTTTGGAGGATGGTAGAAAACAAACTTATTATTTTGCAAACTGAAAAAAAAAATATGTACTGTGCTTTTCTTCCTCAATGCACTGCACTTTCTGGAAACCAAATAGTTCATGAGGAGGAATTCCTTTTTTTTTTTTTGTACCGGGTATCAAACTCATGACCTCACACTTGCCAGGCAGGTTCTTAAGCCACTGAGCTAAATCCCCCCGCAGGAATTCCTTTTTATAGAACTTTTACATCAAATAACTGAAGAGAAGGTAATGAAATTAGAGTATTATCACTTGTCAAACATACAAATTTATATATCTTAGACATTATCAGTCACTGAAACATCATAAAACGAGACAACTCAAAATGATGTCCCTTTGACACAAGTATGCAGCATCACATAATTATTCTTGCCAGAAAGATGCACAAAATCAAACAAATAAAAAACCACTAATGTAATCAAACTAAGTCTGTGCTTCTACAGCAGAAAGAGGAACACATGAAATAATACTACAGTAATATAATCCTCAATATTTAAGATTGAAAAACTCTATAGAAAAAGTGGCTATTTTATCAACAAATAAGCTATAAAGAATAAAAAATGAGAGTCTATAGTTTCTAGGGTTGATTTTTTTTCTTAAAAAAACTATTCACATGAATCTAATAAATATACATTCAATATCTTGGACATCAAAATGAAGATTATGGGCCAGGGATTTACCTCGGCAGTGTAAGCGCCTGCCTGGAAAGTACGAGGTTGTGAGTTCGATTCCAAGTACTAAAAAAAAAAAAAAAAAAAGAAGATTATGAGGCATAAAATGTGGGAGAGTTGACTAACCACACAAGTGGTTGGTCATTTTCTTCTCGTTTTGCAGAGCATAAAGTCTCTTAAAATATACTTCAGAATGTAATGAATATTCATGAAAAATGAATGGCCATATAGCTGTTTCATTACATTACAAATACAATGAAGTAACTGGTTTGCATTTATTATGGCTCTGAAATACGCTCAAACTAAAAATAGTTTGCATTTCCTTTACATGTGCTGTCTGACCAAAATAGCGCTAGATTTTCACTTTGTTATGTGTGTCTTCCTTTAGAATGTGGGCACTTGTGTAAACCTGTGGTTCCAGATTTGGAGTCTACATGCTAATTATTGAGGAGTGAGAAAAGTCCCTCTCAATACACTTTAGAATTGATTACTTGTGTTTAAGTTGCATACAGTTGTTATGTTTCCTTTCTCCTTCAAGGTCTATTTTGGTAAAAATCATAAACTATTTTTCACTGACCTAAGGTAATTAGCAGGAAAGTAAATTGTATTGGTTATCCGAAGGCACTACTAACTCTGTTAAGGCTGGGAATAGATCTAGATTTTTGATATAGGATCAGTCTATATCTGGGGTTTAGGGTAGGGGCAGAGTCATTTTACTGAAAGGTAGAAGATGCTAAAATTTCATTTTAGAACCCTTCATACATTGTCAAAATGATATGAATTGTCTTAGCAAAGAAGACTCTGGAAATTATGGGGATGGGAATTACAGCAGAAGTAAAATTCTCTAATATGCTTGTTGCATCTGGCTCAGCTCCAGACAATGAGAGAAAAGTAAACCTGTGCTGTCTATAAGTCTTGGGCAGAAAAAAATACTGTATTCCAATGAGTAACTGAAGAGGTTTTAAAAAGGAGCTATTTATACAATTTTTGGAAGCTGTCTGGCACAGTGAGACACTTGGTAGCCAGCAAGAGCAGCAACCATTGAAAGAAGAGCAGGAAACCCAGAGACAGGTGTGGCTGCAGCTGTACAAGAGAGATGTCACCCATGGTGGAGAGATTCCAACACTGTCAAAGTCACCCACCTCTCCTCTGACTGCCTGCTGCACCTCCCATTGAGTGAATTTGATGGGAAGCCAAATGAAAGCCACAGGGGCCCTACAACCTGTGAGGCAGTCCGCAGAGATCAGTCTCTCAAGCAAACATCAGCAGGGTGGGGAAGGGGAGAATGTGCGCTCCTGGACCCAGAGAGTAACTGCCATCAGTACCTTCCTTGTCTAGAGACAAGCTGTCAGCTAACTGATGATCTTATCACCATTTTATTATTATATTAAATTTCTAATTTTTGATAATTGAATAAAACCAACTGTTCATGATTTTATGATTCTAGGCAGAAATTTTCACAGTTCTTCACATCTCTGCCTATTAACATGTCCATAAATGTTCTGGGAGAAAACCACAACGTAAGCTGCTCACCATTTGGTTGAGGCTAATCTTCCTCTCAGTTTACCCTGATCTATTCACCCTTTTCAAGTTTAAACTCCTCTGCCACTCTCCTTGTCCTTGCTTACCTCCTTTGCCAACTCTCTAAAGCCAAAATTACCTGGGTAGTTGAAGAAAATATGTGAGGAAAAGAGATTTCATGAGTACGAAGTAGTTTTTAAAAAGGTGACTCAAAGTTGTAGTAAGATAATAAAGGCTATGAAGTCTAAGCAATGACTTGGAAAACCAAAACCTCAAGATTTTGCTTACCAGTTTATTTTTAGATTTCTTGCTTACCAGTTTATTTTTAGATTTCTTCCTAATGAGCTACAAGGCCGCCTCAGACCATTCTTTACCTAGTGCTGTAGTAATCAATCAATGAACTGGATTTGAGGTACAAAGTGAAAGCTATTTATCTTTTTATCTTTGGTCTATGGGTTACTTTGAATTAAATGCTTCTATGCTTTCGAAACATATGCCTTCCTATTTACCCAGGAAAATGTCTGCTACATCCACTGCTTTTGTTCGTTTGTTTTTACCAACCACATAGAATAAAATCAACATTACTACTAATTGTAAGGAGGCTTTCCTTGAGCTGTCTAAACAATCAGGCCTCCCCACTTCACTTGTACTAAGTTCCTTTTCCAGTGTCTAGTATGGGTCCAGCATTTCACCATCTGCTCACCACTGTTCTCTCTGACTACACTTTAACTGCTTGAGTCTGGCAGACGCTTCTTCCTTCCAAGGTCTGCAATAAGAGAATGCCTCATATTTGTAGAATGGCTTACAATGCACAAAAAGTACTCTCACTGCATCTTTATAAACTTCTTTCAGATCAACAGAAGCTTCTGTGATGCAATTAAATGATCTTGAGGTTTTGGTTTTCCAAGTCATTGCTTAGACTTCATAGCCTTTATTATCTTACTACAACTTTGAGTCACCTTTTTAAAAACTACTTCGTACTCATGAAATCTCTTTTCCTCACATATTTTCTTCAACTACCCAGGTAATTTTGGCTTTAGAGAGTTGGTCAAAGGAGGTAAGCATTTAGAAAAACAAATGTTTAAAACAAACCTCTGATTCAGGAACACTTTTCCTCCCAGATGATATTCAACAACTGAGATTACATAAAATGCATGTATTTGCTAGCAATTTACTCATCATTTTAGAAAAATCCAGTCACTTTAAGGTGCCTTTTTATTAGGCAGGTTTTTGAGGCTGTCAATGTTCTTTTTTTCTCCAAATGAGTAATAATTTGACATATTTCAGCTGGTGCTTACAGGAAGCTGCAAATGAAATTTACTGCATTGCCTGCGGTATTTTTATAGGAGTCTTTAAAAAAATCTTTTTACCTTTTTAAAACCTCCTTCACCAATGTCTTTCCTTCTGGACATAATTTCTCCAGGTGTTGAAGCAGAGCTTTTAAGGTTTTCTACCATGATGAGTCTTTCCTTTGACTGGTAATGTTCCTGAACTTTTTCAAAGAATGAGACCGTTCAGAAAAATTTATGATAAGGTTCCTTTTCCTCCCAACCTAACCCACTCATCCTTCATATCAATTCATAACTTACCATTGACTTTTAAGACAATGGTAATAAAAATAGAAAGTATTTCCTAGGTATCTTGATCTCTTTATGAGAAATTGGAAATAACCAAATGATTTCATGTCAGCCTATAAATCAGTAGATACATTGTGATGCTGTAATTAAACTTGAGTCATGATTCTAGCTCCTTTTAATTTTTTCTGTTTTTGTCTTTGTTTACCTAGTGCTTATAAACTGTGCAACGCCTATTGCACAGACCTTACACTGAAAAATAGAAGAGAAAAATAAAAGTAAAATTAATTTCTTGTAGCCTTACTTAATTTCCTTCTGCTCCCCCGCCCCCCGGATCTGCAGCTTTGACGTTCTTGCAACACCTTGTCTTCTCTATAATTCAGTGCTACTAACACTCCAGGGAGTGTCTTTAAAACAGGAAGTTGCTCAAGCAAATTATTATCTTTAGGAGGACAGATCTATGGCCAAAACACTGCAAAGGCCAACTGCCTGTTGTTCAGGGAGGTGAGCAAATACAGGCACATGTGAGAAGCAGGGGACCTGAACCCAAGCTGTGACTCACTTTCACCTCTCTTAATTCTCAGATGAGCCACTGGCTGAGCTAAAGGCAAGAGTCACTGGAGGTAGGTTTGTAAGGAGCGCACATATTCAACTGAGTTAGCTCGTCTTCTTAAGTAAAGTGGTAAAATATTTGTCATTATAAACACCTAATTTTCCTTTCATTTTCCTGCGGTTCAGTGGCAACCTCATGGCGGCTTTCTGTTCAAGCCTGACTTCTTTCTCTGCTCATTCATTACTGAGAGCTCCAACCCATGTGCTCATGAAGTTGACTCCTGACCTTTGGGGACATGGGGGAGCAGTCAGAGAGTTGGTGAGGAGTTAAGACATTTTGATTAAAGTAGTTGATTCCTCTGCTACCCTTTTAATGGTTTGATTTAAAACAGTCTGTATCTTAATTCCTATAGTCCGTGATAAAAATGGGGTGTCGAAGGGGCTCCACTGATGGGCGTACTGAAAGTCTCTGTACTAAGGTTGAAGCGGATTTCAGATTCAGGGTTAAAATCTCTAAAGCCGTAATATTTGATTCTGTAGAACCCTGAGAAAATAAACAATAAAATGATTCTGTAATAAAGGTCTATGTTGGCCCTCTGATGGGGATGACTATGTTTCCTGCAGTCTGCTCAGAATACAAAGGACATGTACAATGACTGACCTGGGGGATAAGTCCCTGGAGGACAGGGGCCACAGCTCGGGCTATGTTTCTGTTTTGAGGCTTGGCACGTAGTGGGTATTCAAAAACTGCTTTTTGAGTAAGCAGATGAATAGCAAACTGAGTGTCAGCAAATAACTTTGGACAAACATAGGAGTCAGACACAGAATGTAGGAAGCAAAAAAAAAAAAAAGCCTTCGGATCGATTTAGTTTCTCCAAGATGAATGGACAAGGGGTCCACAAAGATGGATCTGAGCTTACAGATCTTTCCAAGCTCCTTCCACTTACAATTTTTTGAGGTAAAAAAGCTTTCTTTCAAAACAAAGTATAACTATAAAAACACTACATGTTTGATGTAGAAGCCTTTTTAACATCAGTAAAAAAGAAAAAACTTTCATTATTTCAAAAACAGGGAAATGGTTTTAGATTTCTTTGAACATTTTAGAATTTAAAAGAATTTCCCATGCATGAATAAAATCAGATTTTCATCAAAAGACTTCTGAGCAAATCACCACACTTTCCTCCATAAAACAAAACAAATATTTTTCAGAGTAATATTTTCTTACACAAAAGATTTTTACAAATCATTACAGTGTTCAGGGTGAGGGAAATAAAATTCAAAATTATTCAGTAAAATGTTTTTCTTTCATTTTTTATTGCTACTCCGAATAAGAAAGCATTAAAGAGGATGAATAACTATAGATGAAAGTTAGCCTTCCAAACATAAAGACAAAAAACTTTTAATGTTTTGGTCACGAACTCTGACAATGATAAATCGCTTTTCAACAGCTGCAGACAGCTGTTAAAGTCTGGAGCCTAAAATACTTAATTGGGGAAGTGTGTTAAAAGTTAAAGGGCCAGTATCCTTTTAGGTTATGTGAAAACTTTTTCAGCAGACTCAATTGTGCATTCTAAAGTTTGGGAAAGAACGTGCTCCTCTCTATACTCATTCAGCCAATTACTTTACTTTAGATGGATCCATGTAAAGTATAGAAAAGTGTATACTTATAAATGGAGACAGATACAGATCCAGACTTAGATATAGACTATATAACAAAGAGGTAGGGCACAATGAAAGAAAACATGCAAATTCATATTTCATGATAAGAATAGGAGCTCTTTTGTTCCAGATGCTTAAATTGGCAACTCCTAATTATTTCAATGAAAGCTATTCCAATTGGTAAAGTTTAAGTCACTTAGGGATCATTCCTAGCACTTCCCAAATGAGAACAAGAAATCTAAAAACTTTTAAATTAGGGTTTTTTTTTATGTTGCTTGGTTTCTTCTGAGAATGCTTGGCCAATAACGTATCTTGGTTCAGTCAGAGGTTTCTGCATCTCAAACTTTTCTTTATTAGGATCTTTCAAGCCAGTTTTCAGGGTGTTTGTTTCAAGTCTAAGAATTACTGAAATAGTGTCCCAAAGCAGCCTTGTTGATTGACCATGATATTTTTTTCCAAAGTGTGTTCTTCAGTGAATCTATTTTGCTATCAGTGCATATATGTGCATATTTTCTCTACTCTCCAAGAACTGATCTGGCTTTATGTTTGCTGTGGCTACCAAGTGTATTAAGTGAGATGTCATATGTCTGTTTGAAGAAGGACATTTCCTGTTGAGTAACTGTCAGTAGGTCATTTCTCCTCTGTAAAACTTCTGATATTCAGGAAAGGGAGTAGTTCTGTTTCACACTCCATAGCAAAGGTGATCTCTGGGAATTGTTTGCTGAGTAATTCACTGTTACACAATACATCATTTTTATTGGTAATAAGGCAGATATCACCAACAGCGGAGTTTGTCCAAGGCTGGCTCTGAAATTTCCTTTAAGACATTATGCTCTCAATCAGGCAGAAAATTGTCGTCAGCTATGGCAGATTGAAAGATCACATTGCAGTGTCCAAGGACTGTTTATGACTTTTCCAGCTATACACAGAGTGGGTGGTGGAGGGTGGCCTCCCTAAGCCTATTTGTTCCAGTTACCATGCATCTGGAAACATTGTTCCTGTTTGTGAGTCTAAAAGATTTTGGGATAAATGTACTATAAAAATATGTTGTACAAAGTGTGCATTTTGTGATGCAAATGGTTTCTTATCACAGATAGAAAAATAAGACTATCTTCTCATAAATCAGTAAGAGGTGTCCACAGAAAACTATCTATTTGAAGCAATCCTGACTTTTCCTTTTTCAAAAACTTTGAGATGAATTGGAGTTTTTCTTGTTATTTTTAGAGATTTGTACATTTTGTCACAGAAATTCTATGGATTATTCTTAACATATTGGGTAATGACCCTCGTGTCATAGTTTATGCTTCAGAACTTTAAAAACCCTTTCAGACTATATTGTACTAACACTCTGCACAAAATTTTACATTGTGATGTCTTTTTAATGTGGAATGATTTTTAACCTTTATTCAAATAATGAAGAGCAGCAGCAGAGAGATGATAAATTTCATGTATTCATCACCAGAGTAGTTAAGAGAGCAAATGCCTACTACCACCATGGCCCACCATATTTGTTGTATTGCTTCATTATTTACAGTGTGATGATGACTACTGGCATTTATTCTTTAAATTAGTGAATATTTATGGTGCATAATGATTACATTCATTGTGGATAGTTGTTGGTTCTTTTTACATCTCTTTACCAGCTAATATATATAGAGATAATGCTAATTGTTATGAAGAGTTCAGTGACTTAATAAAATCTAAATTTGTTTCTTTATACATCACAGTCCAGTATGTGCATTCCAGGCCAGGCAGTGATTCAAGAGCCCAGGTTTTGTCAGTCCTGTGGTCCTATCATTCTCTACACGTGGTTCCCAAAATAGCCTTAGAGGGTATCCTCCATTAAGGGAGAAAGAGGAGGGAGGTGTTTGGGTGACACTTCCTATTCTCTCAGTGCCATTGGTCTGAACTCAGGCACAAGCTGGGTCTCTATGGAAGGAATGCTGGGAAGTGTACTTGGTGGAGCAGTCACTTCCTAACAATTTTTATTCACAGAGGCAAGCAGGAAATTCCAGCGAACTACAAACCATCTCCACCAGAGGATAATCATCTCATACTACTTTTTCTTCTGTTTCTCTCTCTCTCTCTCTCTCTCTCTCTCTCTCTCTCTCTCTCTCTCGGCCCAATACTTGTTTGCTTGTTTTAGGGATCACTAAGTGGGGATCACTAATTTGGTGAAAATAAAATTAAACCAACAAGTAAGAAAAATCTTACTGCCAGTCTCTAAACAAGAGGAATCTTTAAACTGCTTTTGCTTTAAGGTAATATAATGACCTAAAAAATTCAAGTATTGAAAATTAATTATAAAAAGAACATACTTATACCTGCCTCCATTACTCTCTACTCTCTCATCCACCAACAGGCTGAGAGCTCATACAGTGAGGCACACAGTGCTTCTTAGAGTTCAAAATATCTAGCACATATCTGTATGCCCTGAGTATGGAAATATGGAAAATGAGTGATTGTGGGAGTGAGCGTATAAATAAATTTAACTCTCTCTCCTATTAGAGACTGTTTCTAAAAATAGATCATAAGCCAATTAATTAAAATACTTCCTAACATGGTTTTGTAAAAAGGGGGAGACATGAAAAATGATGGAGACATAACTGCTAGAACTGGAGCTTTTAAGAATAATAAGGAAAGAACAGTGAAATAAAGACAGTTCTTTTTAATTATACAGTTGCTTGTGCATATCAAGTTAATATAATGCATGGCAAAAGTATTACGAAGTGCTAAGTATTAAAAACAGCAATCACTAAAATATGTAGGACATATGAAAAAGCACTGAAATTTAGGAAGATGAACACTGTGCAGAGTGAAAAAAAAAGCAAACAACTCAAGAAACTGAAATGCAAATATGTACCAAAAAGGAAAAATGTTGGCACTGATTCCTCAAGAGTGAATCCAAGGAGACAGTTAAGGTCTGTGAGAATAAAGGTAAAGGAAATGGGAGGCCATACTTGCACAGAAAAAAGAAAGTGACAAATGCTGGCATTTCTACTTTATATAAAAAGGAACAAATACTTTAAATAATTTACCTTGAAAATACAAACAGAAAACAGGCAATGCTTTTAAAAACTAGAAAAATAATTTTGTACTGGCAAAAATATGATAAAATCTAAGCTAGAGCTGGTAATAGTGGGACATTCCTGTAGGAGCTAAGGCAGGTAGATTGCTGTGAGTTTGAGGCCAGCCTGGGCTACATAGTGCATTCAATGCCAGATTGCATTACAAAGGAGACCATATATCCAAAAAAAAAAAAAATCCAACCCAAACCACGTAAAACCTAACCTAAAAATAGTTGATCAATGATATTGACTATCTGTAGTAGAGAAACAGCCCTGTAAAAATGAAGAATCATCAGCTCTCATTACTAGGTACGTAGCAAAAGAAATCAAAACAAAATCCATTTGCATTTGTCTATAATAGCCAAGAAAAAATTCCATCTGGCTGTGCCATATCTGGTTTTGCCAAAATTAAAAGCCAATCCATGGATAAGAAAAGATTTCACAGCTACGTTACTCAGCATGTCCATTACGAAGGTCAGGAAAATTATTTAACTTAACTCAAGAATTTTCACACCCTAAAGCACTTCCTTTTGAAAATGGTAATGGCAAGTCAACATCAATTTTAGAAACATCACATAGAGTCATCAGACAAGGACTAGTCAGTCCTGCAACAGCTCCAACATTTGAAAATAACCCTCCATGCTGCTTTCTGAGCGGGAATCACAGACAACTCAAACAGGTTGAGAATCTCTTATCCCAATTTCTTGGGATCAGATGTGTTTTGAGTTTCAGATTTTTTAAAAAAATACTTGCATATCCATAATATGGTATCATGGGTCTAAGACGCGAGTCTAACCGAGACATTTACCTATGTCTTAGATACACCTTAAAAACATAGACTGAAGGGAAGTTTATACTGCCCTGCTGGTACACTTACGTTTTGACTGTGACCCATCACATGAAGTCAGGTGTGAAATTCTCCCTTTGTGGCATCGTGTGGCACTTAAATAGTTTCAGGTGTGGTAGCATTCAAAATTTTGGACCTTCTGATAAGGGATGTTGAACCCATACTAGACTTCATAGCACTTTTACCTCTCCATCATGGTCCCAGTCTTGACTAATTTAAATCACTGTTGCATGTGCTGACGTGTTTAGTGATCATCTTCCCCATTAGACTGAATGCTCAGTGAGGCGGGGCTCCTATCTGTTCTGTTACTGTATCTCTAGCATCAAAATCCTATGTATAATAGACTCCCAGTAAATATATCGAAGTGGAAGAGTGATTGGAGAGCTAAAAGATGTTGTTATCTGAATTCTTAGCCTCTCAGATCCTGACTTAAGTGTATTTTTTTTTTTTTTGGTTTGGTCCTAGGCTAGGCCAAATCTACTCATTGTATATTTCCTCATCCCTTTTTTCACTGCTCTAGTCAAAGTTAGAGACTGGAGCTCAGACCTAGGGATATTCTACTCTAAGTCACATTCTCAGCCTTTTTAAAAAATTACTTCCATTTCGAGACATCATCTCCCCTAAATTTCTCAGATGGAGCTTGAATTTGTAATCCTCAGCCTCTCAGGTGCTGGGGTTATAGACACGGGTCACTGTGTTAGGCTGCTCTAATTTAGGAGCCAGGAAGCCCAATTCTTGATCTTGCAGCCTCCCTTACAGCTAGGAGTGGCCACATGACAGTCTTTTCTAGTAAGACACAAAGCAAACTGCTGAGGAACAGACTTTGTCTTCCATATAAAAAAAGCATACGGCCTTTGGTTGGCTCTTTCTTGTTTATTGTTTGGGATGAAGAATGATAACCTGGAGTTACAACAGCACTTTTCCTGACCTTGGCACATATAGGCAGTGCATTCCTGACAGACCCAGCATTACTAAGTCACTCCCAAAGACATCAGACTACAGTGGCCAAAGGAGGCAAAGGGGTAATAATGAAGCTTTCACAGGGTGTCTTAGTTCATTTGTGCTGTTGTAGCAGAAGATATGAAGCTGGGTAAATCACAGACGAAAGGTATTTATATATGGTTCTGGAGGCTAGGAAACCTAAGATCCGGGCCTTGCTAGGTTCAGTGTCTGGCGAGACAGCCTTCTTCACCCACATCTTGTTGCTGTGTTCTCACAGGCTGTGTTTTCATAGGATGGAAGACAGAAAAACTAAAGAGCAAGAGAACGAGCAGGCAGCTCTTCAGAGCCTCTGTGACAGTGGCAGTAATTCAGCCAGAAGGTCCATTTCTCATGACTTATTTCCTCAAAGGCTCCACTTCTTTATACTGTACACTAAAGGCACCTAAATATCGACACATAACGTTTGGGCAGAATCTGACATTCAAATCATACCTTGGAGAGAGTGGCATTTGCTTCTGTAACTGGAAAGCTCACTTCTATTAGGTTACAAGTTTTTTGAGAGAGTCAGAGGTGTCTTATTTGTCTTTGTATTCTAATGCCAAGTGGTTCGGACTGTATTCAGCAAATAGAAGGAACTCATAACTTAGATAAATAAATAAATTTTTACATTCCTCCACTTAAACATTTGCTCTCTAGTTCTCTAAACCAGAGTGATCATATATTTTCAATCACACAATATGATTCTTATGCCACAAATATGTATTTGTATGTGTGTCATTTATTTCTGTATATGTGTATACACACATGTAATTATATTAAGATATTGTACATATCACAGAATATACTAAAAAGAATTTAAAAGAATGACATAAAAAATAGAGGAGACTTGATGGTTACCCCATACCTATGGATTAAGGTAAGCATACCATTTAGGGTATTTTATTCAGGTAATTTATAAATGAAAAGCATATTTGCATATTCTTCCCACTTTATGAAAAATAAAATACAAATGTATTAAAATAATATAATTGTTTATTTGATACTCTGCTATAGGAATGAGATGATAAGAAAAATTTAGAAGACGATGAGTTCTCTCTCTGAAAATAACTGATGAGCATCCCATCTAGCTATTCCTAAAGTAAATCTATGTGCAGCTCATCCCTGTTTTTAGACTCTGGGAAATACGAGGCTCTTTGCTTCAAGACCTTTGACTTCCACCCTCTATCCCATCCCAGTCCAACCCCAAGTGCCTTTTCATTCAACACCTCTAGAAGCAAATGAGTTTCTTTTGTCTAAAATTTTCCAGGTACTAAGGCAGATTGGGAAGTCCAGAATGCTTTAAGGCATGATAATTGACCTGTGTTAATTTACTGCATATCAGTTCTCTGAAGAGTTCTAAAATTTCAAATCTAAATCTACTTATAATAGCAAAGTTCCCAGTATCTAGCTGTACCTGAATCCTATGAATACTGTATTAGCAGAAATAATCTCTTGTTCACCTCATAATGAATACCTTGCTGTTAAATCTGTTCTTTCACAAATCCCCCAAAGTACACAGCATGCTTCTGTTTCTGAAGACTTCAGTGAAAATAGAAAACCTCATTTTTTATTGTTGTTTTTTTAAGCTGAAATGGAAGCTTTGTTTTCACATTTTTGGAAGAAATGTTCAGTTTCAACAAACATTTAATAATTTTTATTCACAAAGAGAGTAGCAAAAATTCCTCTAGGCTCAATTATCAGTGGATATGACAGATGACCTTGTAAACCTTTCAGTAATCCAAATCTACCCCTAGGGATTGTCAGGAAGGTAGTGAGGAAATATATTACAGGGTTAGGAAGTGACTGCATTCTCTGTGTGTTGTTTATATTGATGTGTGTTGGGTAGTATATAGGGGTTAGTGTATGTTAGTGTGGGTTAGTTTGTATCAGTGTGTGTTTCAGGTTTTGTGTTGGTGCATGTTAGTGTATGGGTATGCGTGTTTCTGTGTGGTAATATATACTATTCTGTGTGTGTGTTAGTTTGAGTATTCGTATGGGTATTAGTATACACATCAATACATGTCAATGTGTTTTATGTCTGTGTATATGTGTTGGTGTATGTTTTAGTGTATGTTTGTACATGTTAGTGTATATATAAAATTGGGTTTTGCTATGTGTATTGGAGTGTGCGTGTTAGTGTACCTGTTAGTGTTTACTGGAGTGTGTGTTGGTAAACATGCTTCATTGTTATGCATGTGTCTGTGTGTTGGAGTAGCTTTGTGTTACTGTATGGATTGGTGCACCTATACCTGTTGCATACATAGGAGAGAATAATCCAGCAAGTAGACCTGGGAAACTTGATGAGCCTGTTAATAAAGCAAAGCCTTGCTCAGCCTGGCTCAATCTAAAATGCTTGAGAAAAGACATTTGGAAGAGCAATAAGTTGAGAGATAGAATACGCTACACTGATGAGAGGGAGACCTACATGGGAAGGGAAGATACAAACGAAAAGAAGAAAACAAAAGAACCCAGAGAAGAAGAGAGCAGCAACTTTACTGGTACCAGTGGGTGTCTAGCTCCCCCATGGGAACTATTACCTTGAAGCGCATGAGGAAAAATGATTTAAAGGCCAAGTTCAACCACATGGGCTGAAATCCATCTCACCTTCAGTTTTGTTTTGCTCTTTTCGTGAGGAACATTAATGAGCCACTTGTTGAAGGACAGTGCGTAGACGGAGACGGAGAGCCCTAAAAGCTGCTGAGCTGAGAGGTGACTTGTGGGAGTTGACAACAGCCTCCTGTCAACGCAGCATCAGCCCCAGAAAGAGCCCGGAGAGCTGCCCCTGGGATTAATTATTGATGGAGAGGGAACGGGGAGGGTGCAGGGAGCAGCAGTGTGATCTCAGACATCTTTGCAGCTGTCGGACACCTTGTGTTGTTCTCGTTCTGAGACTGACCTAAAAGCCCTTCACTTTAGTGAAGATTTGCATCATAAAACTTATTTGCATAAAAAGTTTTTCTGCAAGAGCTTCATCTTGCAAAGCAAACTACTAATCATATCTGAAACTAAGGGAGGTTAAATTAAATGAGCAATGTGTTTATAGGAGTGAAATGTTCACTGTACAAGTAGAAATGTGGTTTAGACTAAATTTACAAGTCAGTTAACCAAAACAAACAAACCAACAAGCAAGAAAAAAGCAAAGAAGTCAAAACAAAATAGAAAATGGCTCGGAAGGGAGCTGTGCTTTCCGCCTGCCTGTCCCATTCCTCACGCTCAGCCCCCTTGTCTGTCATTCCTCTCTCAGTGGTCACTAACCTGGCTATTTGTCTGTTTCCACACTACTGCATCACAAAACATCGCGCTCACTTGCCTGGAAAAGATAATATCTCACACATATGGGGCCTGCCTTTGATCTCTGTGGTCGAGCTAGAGGTCAGAGGCCTGCCTTCTCCAGGCCTGTACTTCAAATGATTCCTTTCATTTACTGAGAAACCAAACTGTTAGTAGGGTGAAGGCAGGAAAAATAAAAGCTGTGATTTAATAGCAATTTATGTGCTTGGCCTACTTTGGGTTGGGTTTTATTCTCTTTGGGTCACATCTTATCATCATTTCTCACTGCTCCTCTGTCCTCTTCCCTCATCATTTGTTTGTTTTGTGGCCCTCAGACAAATTGGCACTCCAAGAGATCTTCTCCCTTGTAACTTGTCATGTGTGTGCCTTTCTACAAAGTAGCACTCAGAGGCTTAATCCCTGTCTCTTACTGACTTTGTAAATCAGAAGGCACAATTATATAGCAGGCTCATATAAATTTAAAGTATTAAGCTATGCTCATTTCTGTCTTTCTTAAATTCCCATAACTTGGGGAAATGTTCTGTTTGTATACACATGGAGAAAAGAGGCAGCTAAGAATTAAGTTGAATCCAGAACTGAGATACAGAAAACATTTTCTCTTTTGTAAATTAATAAAATAAAAATTTAAACTAAAAGGATGCCTCAGATATAAAGGTATGAATTACCTTGTAAATTATAACCAGTTATACTGCAAGGTCATTAATGATCATCACAGTGCTCAAGCCCCTTGTGCAATAACACAGAATATTCACTTTGATTGAGGGCATCCCATGTGACAGCCACGGAGGAGTGCTTATCCTGGATTTTAGCTGGGTTTATTTCAGCTGTCTTTAGTATAAGCCTGAGGCAGATACTGTTATTCTTCTTTTAGCAATTGAAAGCAGGTAATCACAAATATACGTAGACCTTGTTTGATTCCTGTGGAACTGATGGTTCCCCCAAAGGTGATTGACTATAATAGTCAATACAAAATACAATATAAAAGAGGTAAAAAAAAAATAAAAACAAAAACTACTGGACTACAGTTTTGAGATGGAAAGCTTCACTCAGTATTGTGATGCTCACATTATAGTGATCTTCGCTTTCCCTACAAATAATGGAGGAAATCTCTTCAAGGGCTCTGGATTAAGAGAGAACTGGAATCCAATACTGATCTTAGCTGTGGATGTACAATATGAATGCAAAGAGATTATTGATCATACAGGACTGTCATGGGAATTAAATGGGATGATCTACATGAAATATTAGTCTAGCGTGGTTTTTTTTTTTTTTTTTTTTTTGGTACCGGGGATTGAACTCACGACCTTATGCTTGCCAGGCAAGCTCTTAAACCACTGAGCTAAATCCCCATTCCCTAGTCTAGTGCTTTCTATATGCCTGTGTGTGTGTGTTCTATCTCTATTTCAACACACATTTTTCAAGTCTGTGTTCTTACGTATACATTCCACATGGCTGCACTTGCTTCTAATGTCTAGCTTTCTCTGTGTGTATACACAATCACACATTGCTTAATGATGGAGACAGAGTCTGAATCATTAGGCAACTTTGCCAGGGGTTGCTTTATAGAGTCTTCTGGCCCAAACCTACATGGTAGGAGCTCAATCATGTACCATGGCCTTAGATGCAATCGAGGGACACAGTCACCATAAGATGTATGAGATTGCTACTGGAGTAACACAACAGAACATTTTACAGTAAAATTTTTTATAAGCAGAAACACTAACACTAAAATGATGACAAAACTATGGTGTGCTAAATTCATAAAGTAGTAACATAGTCACTCATTACTATCAAATGTGATATACTGCACATAATTATATGTGTTATGCTTTTACGCAATTGGCATTAGGTTTGTTCACATCAATACCACCATAAAATGCAATTAATGCATTGTGCTATGATGTCAAGTAATAAGAATGTTTCATTTCCATCATAATCTTACAGGACCATCATTCTATATGCAGTCAATTTTTAACTGAAATGTTATGCAGCACATGACTATGTAAAATCATAAACAGCTTGGATACTGACTTGGTGCCACTCCAGCGATGCAGACTGTTGAGTGAAGGCTGTAGCTCATAGATATACCACAGCCAAATAATATAATGAGCAAGGCTTATATGCTTCAATAAGGCATGGGGGAAAGTAGGATTGTTGACCATTACTTACAGAATAGCTAGCTTATGAGAACTAAGATAATAACAACACAGGAAAACACCTCTATACACTGAATTGCCTGACTGTAAAAACAAAACGAACAACAGGAGATCAATTAATTTCATCTGAGAAGTTTTACATACACAGCAGGATGCCAAAGTTACTGCTCAAAAGATACTGACTGGGACATTGAAGGTCTATTGAGGACAAATTCATGCTTATTTTTTATCATTAAAGAAAGCAGGGGTTAATTCAGCAAGGTCGCTTTGCCACTAACTAAAGGTAGAGATTTGAGTAATTTATTTAACCTCACAGTACCTCCATTTCCAAAGTTGATTCCCTAGTAAACACCTGTGTGAGAGCTCTATGAATTAATGTGGATGAATCATTGATGGAACTACATAGACCAACTCAAGACTTGAGATTTCAGTAGAAAGACCAGGTGTCTGCCCGGTCCACTGATCAGGTTCATCTCAGCAGCTAAACGATGTGTAAGATGCTTTCAAAAATTTTCCTCATGGACATTAGAGTATACTATAAGCTTTATTAATAAGAAAAATAGGTGAGCTCTCACGAGTTTTCTTATTGGGCTCCGAGAGAGGCACTCTAATCCTCACACCAACCAGGGCTTTTCCTTCTTCCTGTGAGGTCCAGAGTCTCCTGAATAAAAGGTTGTGGAGATTTTTCTTGAGTGATAAAAATGCTCTCAAGTGTGCTGTGCTGATGGTTTTACAACTGGGACTATAGTCTGAATGTCTAAATCTTTTGAGATGTGTACTCCAAATGGATAAATACACGTTGAACTATATCTCAATAATACATAGCTTCTATGAAGATACAAAGAATACCATTTAACAGCATTTCGCAGCTTGTACATGTTCATACCACAGTATTTAATAGTCAGTTAGTCGATCTGTGATACAGGAAGGCTTCAAGGTTAGCTTCTGTCTTTGTTCTCAAATGAGTAACTCTCACGATTGTGAAAACATACCTGTTGACATGTCAGAGGAGAGAGCAACTACACAATTAGCCCTGGATTCTTCAAGAGTTGATGGAAATTGCAGCAGAGATACAGGTATTAGGAAAAGAAATTCATTATTTATTCATCAGAACCTGAGAAGCAGTATCCAAGACAACAGACAGGAAAAGCTCTCCATGTCTTGCTTATGCAGCCAGATTCTGTTTTTCAGGCATGCATCCCACAGGTGGAGATGCCGCAGAGCAGGATCAGATGCACAGCACCTGGGACAGCCTCAGCTCTTGGTGACCTTGGAACACAGCATACACACTGCTGCGGCAAGTAATCCTGACTTGTGACTTGCATGAAATCATACCCCTTGCTGCGCTCTCTCATGTTGACATGCCAGTGAGCCATTTTTCCTGTTTTTAGAACTAACTATTTGATGGTCTTTCCAAGAACACTGAGTCACACACACTCACGAATCTCCCAACTTATAAGAGTTCAAAGTCTTAGAAACCTAGAACACTTGCCTACTTGCTGTATTTGAAACAATTGACTTGGTACGTGCCCTCAAACAAAGCTATTAATAACCTAAGTGAGTCATATTACCTTCTATTCCTGTATCCAGAAGAATGAATTGTATTATACCCCTGTCCTTGTGTACAACACATGTGCAATAAAAGAACAGAAGACAGGGTAGGATTCTTTTGTTGTTTTTTGTCTAAAAATCTGACTTCTATAATCCCTCACCAGAAGAGCTCTTGCTCCAGTTTTACTGACATTGTAATTTACATTTATATATAATCCTGTACTCGTTTCCTTTTCAGCATTCTGTGTACCTGAGTTTTAGTTCATTAATTATCAGCATCTATTTACTGAGCACTTACTGTTCTTAGTACTAGATGTGTCAGTATACAGACAAAGTTCATGCTTTGTTGGAGTCAATATTCTTTAATCGTGTAGCCTGGCTACATTACTTTGCAAGTTGGATGGAATGTTATACATAGACATCAAGAATTCTCTTTAGTTTTCTTTTTAGCATGAATTATGACACCGATTACCATCTGTGCCATGGTTCATGAGTTGTCCTCTGTGTCTGTCATTTTTTTGTCCCTCTCAGAGGAATAATTATCTCTTTTGGGTCTGGCATTTTGTGGCAAGAAGCAGTCTACTCTCTTCCATAGAAATCTTCAGAACCTCCCACAACACCCTGTGATTCTTTTTGTTTTTCAAAAAATATTTTAAGTATTTCTTACAATGTAAGCAATGTTGGAAGAAAATACTAAAATACATACAGTGGAAGGTAAACATCAATTCAGAAACCATGGTAAGGGAACATTCGAGGTAGGAAGGCAGAGACAAGTGAAACTCACTTTACATAAGTGGACTCATGGTGCCCATGACTTCTCCATGCTGAAAGCAGCCTTTTCATTCTGGTTTCCACTTAGAAGTTGATGTTTTTATTCCACTTCCCCACTAAGGCAAGTATGGCTCAGAACACAAGATTCTGGAAAGAAAAGGCTGTGGACTGAAGTAAACAGAGCATCTGCAGTACAGGCATTTTGAGGAGCTTGGGTGTGGCAACCCTGTGTTTTAAATAAAGCTAATGAATTTATCGCACTTCATAAATACTTCTTTGTGTCAGGGTTCTGTGAGGGGTGAGTCTGGAAGTACGGATTCATAAGCAGAGGTATAATTGCCTTTGAATTTAAAGTGTGAAACTGAGATAGTTGGAAATATAAACTTAAGAATTATTATAAAGGGGCTGGGGATTTAGCTCAATGGCATAAGCACCTGCCTTGCAAGCGCACGGTCTTGAGTTCGATCCCCGGTACCAATTAAAAAAAAAAAGAAAAGAGTTATTACAAAATATCTACAAAGCTTCTGTCATCTCAGTAGGAACTGAAGTGACCAAGAACAGTTAATAATATAACAAGAGGAGGAAAAAAGGAGTAAGCAAAGAAAACTCTGGAATCAACTAGAAAAGTCAAAACTGCTGGCAAAGGCATTCAACCAATTTCTGTTGAGAAGGAATATAAATCGATAAAAAACATCCTATTACATATAATTTGTTGTTTCCAATTATGCTTATGTTAATTGAATGGAAAAGTGTGTTCATCGAGGTTACTGTTATGTATTGAACATTAGCATAAGTGGTTTCCACCCTGGCCAGTATGAAATCACTTGGAAAGATTTTCAAGTCAGAATCATCCTTCCAGACCAAATAAATCAGAATTCTGATGGTGGGGAACATGCACTGGTGTGATTGTAAAGGCTCAGTTAAGGACTGAGAACCACTGGTCTTGTGTGTTGTTATCAACATGGCTGCATATTAGGGTCACCTGGAGAGCTGTGTCCAAACACAGAAAGGTTAAATATCACTTTAGGAAACTAGAGCATGGTAACAGCACTGAAAAATCTCCCCAGATGATACTAATGTTTAGAAAAGGCTGTGAAGCACTGGCCAATGTCTTAGGTTCTCATCAACCCCAGCGAACAATCTGATGTAACCCCTGTCTTCCTGTAATTTAAGATTTATTGAGAGAGACAAAACACAGTCTGCAAACAAATAAATTATGATAAACTGTGGTGGATGTAATGATGAAACCTAAGTATGACGTGATAGTCACGTTTAGACAGAAGGGTCAGAGAGATGACATTTAACTTGGGAATTAAAGGAAGACAACAAACTAGTCTTTAGGATGGGGAAGAGGAGGTGAAGAGGAGACAGAATGGGAAATAGGTAATTCTAATTAACGTGGGCAGTACATGCAATGGTCCTGGGATGGGATAGAGCTAAAGTCCAAGGAAGGTTTCTATCTGGCAAAGAGTAAAGACTGAGACAAATGATATCTGAGAAAGATAAGTAGAGGCCTCATTACACGCATCCTACCAATAATATTAAATAACTTGTGTTTTATTTTAAGATTAACAAGAATCTACAAACATTTTATTAAGCAGGGATTGACATGCTTCCATTATGTTTTGAAAAGATCAAGCAAGAAAGGAGATAGGTGTTGAGGGGGAGACGCAGTGGAAATGAGAAAATTTGCTTCCTATTGGTTTGTAATTGCACACAGAATGACAGTTACTTAAAACAGGAATTTAATTTTCTCTTACAAAATGAGCATTTCAGATCTCACTTCTATCCTCCCTAGAGAGTGCCTCTGTCCTCAAAATCACCTTGTGCTTACAAGGTGTTGAGGTAGCCCTGTTGTGCCTTCATTCTGGCTTAGAAGGAAGTGGGAGACCATCCCTGCACAGTGTCTACCCACCTTTAAAGACCCATGGACTAGAGATCTTATGTCCTTTCTGGAGGCCCCATCCTCTGACTGACAGTCTATCAGGACTCGACTACCCCCGTCTGCAAGAATGGCTGAAAGTGTGTTTTTTTCAGTTGAGCACCTTGTCACTTCCATTAAAATCTGAACTTTGTGTCTAAAGCAGAAGAGAAAAGCCGATACTGGTATTGCTGGGCTTGATATATGTTTGAAAGTAGAATCCATAGACCTTGCTGAGTGGAAATGGAGAATGGCAGGAAAAGTGAGTAATCAAGATGGGAAATAAGATTATAGAAAAATGGATCAGGGAATCAGAAGTCAACCTAAGAAAGGAGAAGTTTGAAATACCTGCAAGATAATTAAGTAGCATTGCCAAGCAAGCTTTTGAATTTTTAAAAAATGGCACAGGATGAATGCATAAATTGGACAGTTACTTTGGAATTGAATCTAAGGTGGCATGAAATTGCCTGCAAAGGTACACAGAAATAACAGAAAGTGATTGAGGACTCACAAGTGAAAAGCACCAGTAGTAATTAAGAGCCATGCAGGTAAGAAAAGAACTAGCAAAGGAAACTGAAAAAGGGCAATGATTCAGGCAAAAAACCTGGACAGCATACCAGAATGGAGAGATGAAAGGAAGTCAACCTGTGTAAAGATGTTTGAGAGGTGAGAAAGTTGAGGATAAAGATATATTTGCTAGACTTGACAAATGGTGGTCACTGGTGACATTGAATAAAATAGTTTCAGACAACTGATACGGTAAAAGTCAACTGAGTGAAAAGTGAATGGAAGTTGAAGAAATGCGTAGAGCATGTGACAGATTCCTCTTAAAAGATGTCTGATTTGGAGAGGAAACAGTGACAGGGTAATTACTGACAAAGAGCTGAGATACAGCTTGTGCTTGTGTTTAAGTTCAGAGGTACTGGAGAATCTTTGCCTACTGAGGGAAATGATCCAATAGAGGGGACGATGATGAGCAAGGAAAGATGGAAAAACTAACAGAGCCACATTTGTAAAAAAAGGCTGAAAGGAAAAGAAATAGGACAGAGTGGACAGAGGCCAGTGTGGCTTATGAGAGGTGCGTTCCTCATCCTCTCGAATGATATAAGTAGTGTATGAATATTATTTCTGAATTACACTCCATCACAGAGGTCTTCCAGTTTTATGATAATGCACCTGTTGAATCTAACTACAGATTTCTGTCTGAGATGATTGCGTGGGACTCATCATGGGCAGACCAAGTTAGCAAAACTCCTATGAAACGCAACTCCGTTCTTTTCTGCAGGTATGTGGTACACTTTATAGGGACAGTTTTTTAAATGGTTTCAACAGTACACACTAAATTTATGCTTCATCTTCCCTTTCTCTTTTTTCAGTCTTCCTTTTTAAGATTTTTGTTCCAGAACATATTTACAGGAATGCTTACCTCAGATGAAATTGAGGCATTGCGTTTAAATCTTAAATGCTTACTTCTAAAATTGGCAGATCTGGGTAACCAACCATCATGGTCTTCCCGGGACCAAAATGTTCCTGGACTAAGGGTCAATCCATGCTAACTCTGGCAAGTCCTGAACACCCCAGGATGACCAGTCACCCTAAGGGTCAGCAAAAATGTAAAGATGGTTTAAAAATCTCTAACTTTGTGGTAAACATAACATCAAAAACCACTGTTATTTCTTATCAGTTCTCAATCAGACTTAAAATCAGAAAAATCTGCATTTAACTTTCTGGCACTATTGCTTTATTGATTCGAGTGAATCCATGAGTCTCTCCAAGCTTCAGTTTCCTCATGAATAAAATGGCATGCGTCCTGGCTTAGTTGTGAATCATGGCACAGCTATTGAAGGGGCTGACACAGGTGGATCACAAGTTCAAAGCCAGACTGGACAACTTACTGAAATCCTACCTCAAAGTTAAATTTTAAAAATGGAGTAGGGGCTATTGGAGATGTCTTCGATGGCTGAGTGCTTGCCTAGTATTTTCAAGGTCTTGCAAAACAAAACAAAACAAAACAAAACAAAAATATTACTATAATGTGGGTTGTTCTGAGCATCAGACAAGATAATACATATAAGGCACATAATACATGTAAGTACTGCTACTGACATCAATAAACAGACTTTAAGTAACAGCACCTGATCTATGCCCAATTACACACACTGAAATACAGGAATCGTACTTGTTATTCATCAATTCAAAGTGAGAGATAGTCTCACAGCAGCCCAACCACTGAAACAGTCTATGCCTTGTTTACATAACTGAAAAGAGGTTAAATAACAGCAGTGTAGTTTAATGAGAAGAGTGTAGGTTTGAAGAAAGACATTTTAAAGATAATATAGCAATATGTTGAAAAGCACAGATTGTAAATTTAGACTGCCAATGTTGCAAGTCCAGCTCCACTGTCTGCCAGGTGAGAAATCTTGGAAAGTTATTGAAACATATGTATCTCTACATTCTCATCTCTAAAATGGGAATAACACCAACTCTTAGTTCACTGATGATTTGAACATGAACAAGGATAATATGAATAGATCTTAGCATATAGCAAATTTTAATAAAGTTATTGATAATTGTCATACTTATCATAGTAGCTCAAGATGATATTTGCACCAACACTAAGTTGCTAAGAACATTTAATAATTCCACATCAAATAATAGATTTTACTAGGTTTTAAATTTAAAATTTTGAAATAATATTAAATAGAAAATTTCATAAGAAACTGTTAGTTGATCTGCTAAACAAAACTACATTCTTTAATATTAAGAATATATTACTGTACTTCCTGTCCAGATAGAATATATTTATTGGATTTTTCAAAAGTCAAAGGCATGTATTATTATTGCCATTTTGCTGCCCAAACAGGAATAATTCTTTTAGTTCTAACAGTATAAATTATAAGTTAGAGGTAAACATTTACTAGAGACAACATATTTTAGCTCAGATTTTAAAAATATGACTTTTATCAAGCTAAAAGTGATGTGATTACTGAAATATGTTTAATACAGAAAAAAGAAAGTAAACAACTACCTCAAATACTATGATTCCAAAATTCATTAATTTATTTGCTATATATCTTTTTCCCACTCATACATTTTTTTCTTCAAAAAGGCTCCTTTTGTATGTTATTTGGTACATTTTTCTCCTAATGATGAACAATGACTCTTCCTCAGGTAAATTTTTTCTCTATATTATTCCTACATATTTAGGTACCACAATATATTTAACTAATCACATTTTCTTGAATAATTAAGAATCATCTAATTTACACCCAAGATAAAGGCATAGTGTTGACTTAGTGACCTTTGAAGAATGTCAGCAACTTTTAATTTTATTTAAAATAAAATATTCTAATTAAAAACTGGAACACAAATTAGGCAGAAGTCTTGGAGACATAGGGATAGGCAGAGAATTCATGAACAAAATGCAAACTGCATGGGAAACACTTCAGAGAATCAACAACTGGGATCTCATATTATTGAAAAGTTTCTGCACTTCAAAAGAAATCACCAACAGAGTGAAAAGAAAACCCACAGAATGGGAAATAATTTTAGTTATCAACCCCTCAGACAAAGGACTTATATCAAGAAGATATAAAGAACTGAAAAACATCAAGCCCCCCAAATTCAAAGACCCTCTCCAAAAATGGGCATCTGAGATGAACACACAATTCTCAGATGAAGATATACAAATGGCAAATAAATACATGAAGAAATGTTCACCATCACTGGTCATTCAAGAAATGCAAATTAAAACAGCATTGAGGTTTCATCTCACTCCTGAAAGAATAGCTGCCATCAAGAAATCAACTGATAACAAATGTTGGTGAGGCTCTGGGGAAAAAGGAACACTGCTCCACTGCTGGTGGGAGTGTAGACTGGTGCAACCACTATGGAAATCAGGATGGAGAATTCTCAGAAGAGTAGGATTGAAAGTTCCATTCAATCCAGCTATTCCCCTCCTGAGTATTTTACCAGAAAAACTGAAAAGTTCATACCACAATGATATATGTGCACCCATGTGCATAGCAGCACAATTATGTAATAGCTAAATCTTGAAAACAACCAAAATGCCCATCAACCGCAGAGTGGATGAAAAAGATGTGGTGTTTTTATACAATGAAATATTATTCAGCTATAAAAAGGGATGATCTTGAGGCCTTCGTAGGTAAATGGAGACAACTTGAGACCTCCTAATTAGTGAAATAAATAAGAACCATATTTATAAACATCACATTGTCTCTACTGTAAAATGTAATAAGAAATGTAGGAATAATAAAACCCAAATGTGTAATTGCTATTGTAAAAAAGGAAAAGTAAGTTCTCTAAAGGATATAATTTCATGTATGTTTAAGTGTGTAAGATGGATAACCATATTACTAAGTTTTTTTGGATCATTGAACAGAACTGTTTACAGTCTCACTGTTTGAATGTACACTTTGTATGCTTTAATTTTGTAACTTGAACAACTGTTTCTAAGAGGAAAATATGTAATTTATGAACTAGTGATTTCTTACTGTTTTATTTTTTTTTTAATTCTGTATTATTTCTACCCTTTTTATGCTTTGTTTTTTTTTCTCTAAATAAAAATTTACAGGGAAATTATGGTAGAAATAAGTATAAAGATAATCTAAGTTAAAAGTCAATAAATATAGAATTACAAATTTTTAAAGAATTTTTAATGACATACCTTCTGAAACTGTTTTTCTGAAATTCTCAAAATGATGAAATTTAAAAAGCAAACACATTTTACATTCAGTCCCAAGATGGAGATAATTGAAGCTGTAATTTTTCAGCTTATTCAGTCTTCTACCTAAAATTACTTCTGAATGTGTCTTAACTTTACCATTTTACTGGACACTTCAGAGCACTATGGAGCATATGTTGTTTGGCTACCTTTCTCAGCATACCAGTGGACTCGGGGACAAGCGCTGTATGCTTTGTTTCTGTTGTATGCTTGAGGACAACTTATTCTTGGTACTGGACAGCAGAATATTTTCATTCAGAGCCAGTGGAATTGAGTCTGGGTCTCTGTTTCAAGCACAAATTCCTGCACAAGCAAAGCATTATTATAGAGCACGGGAAAGGGACTTCAGCCAAACTGGGACTTCGGCTGAAGACAGTGATCATCTGGTAGAATGATCAAGCTGCTTTCAGAGAACGAAGACTGCAGCAAGTTTTATTGATCTGCTGAAGTGGACTAAAGGCTGGTAATTCCCACTGGCAAGGGGCCTGGTTCCAGAAGCTGTTTCCGTTGTGAACTCAGACCACAGGGTGGTCATGGTCATCTTGCCATAGGGCTGTTGAATTGTCATGTATCTGGTGCTGTCTTCCTGCACGAAGCATCCCAGCCGTGTAGTTGGTGGGCTAACTGCTAGTTATCTTCCCTCAGGAACTGCTGAACTCTTCTTATAGCTGGTGTCCCCACCTGGCAGAAATGTCCTGGCTTTATGATCGGGCTGAGCAACTCACACTGCTTGAGCTGAGATGCATAAGGCTGGTGTAGAAGAAATACAAACCAGCTCCAACTGGCAGTAGATCAAGCTAATCCTATATCACAGTCTTGGAAAAAAATATGTTTTAAATGATCAACTTGTCCACATGCAAAATTAAGTAGAGTCTAATTCCAGGGTTAAGACAGTAAAAGAGACAGACAGAATCTGAGGACAGGTGCAAAGCCTTGTACCCCATTTTAGTCACCCATCACATATCTGTAGGCCCAAATGAAGACATTTTCTTAACAAAAATCAGCTTTCAGGTCACTGAGAAAGAACCCAGTTATCTGCCATCATAACTGTTATTTTCATCCCAATGTCAGAAGTGTTATTTGTAATAAAGCTAGTGGAAAGTTAACATTGTATTTCCCAGTCGTGTGATCTCCAGAATTAGTGATTTTAAGTTGATTAATAGCAAGTGAAGCTAGAAAGTTTATTTAGATTTTTTGCTTTTAACAATTTCTCATTTCATGCCTATATTCTGCTTTTGTGGTTTTATCAAGATCTCATAATGAGTCTGTTGAAACATGAAGGTAGCAGTTTATTGTGCCCAGGAATTTATTATGTCATACTAGATGTGTGTTCCACCGCTATTATAGCACGATGTCCCCTTACTATTTCAGTCCTTAAGTATAGTGCATACTTGAGGTCTTTACTATCTTTGACACAGAGATGAGGGTTGAGAATATAAGACAAAGAAAATTATTACAGATTTTTCTTGAAACATTCTGTAAATGATGATGATGAAAATACACAAAACTCTAAATACAAAATGAAGGGAAAATATTACGGAAAAGTGCTCTTAAGATTTTAATTTAAAAATCATCTAAAGGGGATGAAAAAGGCATGATAACTAAATGCAGTGTGGAATTTTGGGTTGGATTCTGGAACAGAAAAGACCATCATTGAACCAACCACTGACATCAGAATTTAATCAGCAGGTTAACAAATAGTATACCAAAGTTCATTTCTGAGTTTTGACAATGCAGAGTATTATTTTTAGAACATTTTTCTGAGTAAAATTATTTCAAAATAAAATTAAAAAAAAAAACCTAATGGTAACCATAAAGCCATAAAGCAACAACCACAAACAGTTTAGTCTCTTAAAATGGTAAAGACTCAGGAGATATTTCATTTTCAGATTTTAGTCTGAAAATAATTTAAGAAAGACAAAAATGCAAACATTGAGATATTAAACAAAAAAAAGATATTAAACAAAATCAGCATTGATGTATAAAAGTGTGTATTTCTTTGTTCAATTTCATCTCAGAGTTGACTTAAAAAACACTAAATTAATTCTGTATTGTTGAGTATCTAAAAATAGGAAATGAAGAACTGCTTTGTAATATTTATCTCTGTATAAGCAGAGCTCTTACATTGTAACTTGGGTTCAGAGAGCATAATAAAAAGGAATCATTTTCTCCCAAATGCCTGAAAAAAAGCATGCGGGCCTCAGGGAATTTTGTCATCAGTTATCCAAAAGCCACACATGCTCAAGAAAACAGTTTCCACATATGAATTTATGTTTAACATTGAAAAAGCAATAAGATACATCCAAATTAAAGTTTATAAAATGCCCAAACTGACCCTCTATACTTTATTGCACTATGTGTTTGTTATCTTTTTAGCACTTTCATTAATAGTTCTAATTTTTAAATTTTATTAAAAGGTTAGAAAGTGGCAGTTTGAGTTTACCTTAAATCTTTTATTTTATAGCACAAATCAGCACAAATATAAAGTTTTAAAAGTAATTCTCTCCTGCCATAGTGATCTACATTTTACATTTAGAAAACAGTACCAGGTGATAAAGTAAAAGTAAAAAGTAGCAAAGAAATGTAGCTGAGAGGTATTTCCATTTTTTTCTTCTCAAAATGTCTCTAGGAATCAAATGATTAATTCCATTAGTATAAACGTAGTGCCAAAATACTTCCAGGAATTGATAGAAACACTAAATTGTAGTTCTTTAAGTTTTTCTATAATTCTACAATTCTGTAAATGGCTATTTAGATTTTTTTTGACAAGCAAGTACATCTATCCTGACAATAGGAAAATCAGAATTTCCTTGGTGAAATTTTTCTCATACTAACTGGCATTGAAAAAATAAAATTGCTCAAGGTTAATCAGCCTCATCTGCAGGAGAGGAAGTTTACCCCTCATTTCCCAGCAGATTCTCTTTAATTTGGAAGTAACATTGACAGGTGGCCTCAACACTCAGGGCATTACAGACCACCTTGAAGCTCTCAGAGCCAGGAGCCTTTGAAGTCAGAATAATCAACAAGCCATTTGATCCCTGATCAGACAGAATGGCCCCACAGAGAAGGCCATCTCTCAGGTAGACCGATTGTTTATCAAACAGGGATAGCGCATACATTTTGGTGAGCAAATTCATAGACTTCAATGGAACTATAAAATGGAGACAAACTGGCCACTACAAACTAATCTTCAGGGCTCTTACTTTTGATAAAAGTATTAATACATCTTTCTTTCCAGAGTAAATAATCATCCACCCAAAAAGATCTTTTACTAAGAATAAAAAGAAGAAAAATTAGTATTTTATGGGCAGATAACTAACCCACCTCTCTTGCAATAGGTGATAAATTGTTTTATCATACACTTTAAGAGGCCATCTCCAGTTTAGTACAAGAAAAAGACTAAATATTTTTTCACAGGATGTATGAATAAGATTGAGATGTGGGTTTTCATTCTTTGGGTTAGACTGATGTTTTTCTATCAGAATAAAATGAAATTTCCTAGGCATTAAGTATTCTTGACTCTTCAAATACTGGTTTCTGCACACCACACCTGATTCCAGTTGCATTAGTATATTTTTAGTTGGAGTCTAGACTCAGGAGAGCAGGTAAATGCATGTTTTATGTTGTATAACCTACTTCCATGTTGAAACAAGGAGTGGTTTATAGCTAACAGTGTGCCCAGGAAAAGATCTAAAACCATTTACATGGACATCTGTGACACTCATATTGTCAATATTGATAGCAGTTACACCTAATTCAATAGTTCCTAAATCTGCCATGTATTTCAGCCAGTGGACCAGGAATGGAAATCATGAACACAGGTTCCAGGAAAACATGTTTACTGGTTTTCTGGTAGTCCCAACTTTCAGGGTATTAAAAATATTTTCAAAGACAAGGACAGAGATCACATGATTCATTATGTGCACCAGAAAGAAATACTGCCACTGTTAAATTGATCCACATGTAATGTAATCTTCCAGTACCTTGAGAAGTTCAAAAATAATACAAAAATAAACAGGTGCGAAAGACATACATGGAATGGATAATTCTTTGAATATGAATCAGTAGTATTGGGGGTATTCTAGGAGGATGGAGGTCTCCTGTCCCTGTGATGGCTGAATTTCCTGATTGCCTTAGTGAGCTTTGCCACTTGCTGGTTACCAGGTAGCAGGATGGGGGATTCAGGCCATAATTCTAGCTCTAACTCTGCCACTTAATAAGTTGAGTGACCTCAGATTGATCAGTTTTGTAAGTCTCAGTAAAATGTGTGAAATCAGTAAAATGTGTGAAATGATAATGTAACTGTAACACTCTCCAAAACTCTCATAAAGATGAAAGAGATAATGATTGAAAGACAATTTTCAGATAACTTGATACGGAATCAATGTTCATTATCTTGTTTGAAAATGTAGGTAATCTTCTAAGCATATAGTAATTTCCAGTGAACTTTTTGTTGTTGTTATTGTTGTTTAGCTAGTAAGCTATGATTAGTCTTTTTCCTCCTCCTATCATATGCAATTTTGAGAATTCAAAAAAGATGAAAAAAAGTAACTCAGAATTTTCTGTCATGGACTAAGATGAAATTGCTTTGAATAGTAAATTGCAGAATTTGTGCACAAGTATTTTTAATTGGAGCAACACAAACAAAGTTTTGGTTGAGGAAAACTAGCTGAGAATAACAAGGTAAATATGTTTCCTCAAAACAGGGAAACCCATGACAGACTGTTAAAAATAATCCAGATGTTAACTGGAGGAAGAAAGGAAGGCCTCAGAGAGAGCGTAGTGAATCTGGACCTATGGGCTGAAGAAATGAATCCAGAACTCAAAAATAAATTTTGAAAAGAAAAAAATCTGGAATAGCCAGAGCAGTTTTGAAAAAGGAAAACAAAGTTGGAGGACTACCCTGCTTTTAAGAACCACACATAAACCTACAGCAAGAAAAATGGCATTAGCCAAAGATAGGCACATAGAGCAAAGTCACAAAGTAGAAGGGCCCAGAAACAGGTATATTTAGGTGGCCAACTTTGCCAATCAGACTTGCCAAAGCTGCGACGGCAATTCAAGAGGGAAAAGATAGCCTTTGCACCAAAGGGGTGCGTGAACAATTGGGTCACTATACATAAATGACACAAATTTTAACTTGTACCTTGAAGTTATAGAAAATCAATTTAAAAGGCAGAGGATTTAGCTCAGTGACATAAGTGCCTGCCTGGCAAGTGCAAGGTCATGAGGTTGATCCCCAGTACAAAAAAAAAAGTACATAACACATAAATCCATTTTAAAAAATCAATTTAAATAGATTACATACTTAAATATGAAGCCCCAAACTATAAAACTTCTAAATGACATATAGGAGGAAATGTTTGAAAACTTTGGTTAGGCAAACACTTGTTCTATATGACTCTCAATGCATAATGTGCCAGGAAAAATCATAAAATAGATTTCATTAAAATTTAAAACTGGAAATAATATGCTGAGGAGATTTTTAAAATGCCAAATAGTAGGAGAAAATATTTTCAAATTATATTCAACAAAGAACCTTCTGCATATATATATATATATATATACATACTCAACAAAAAATCTGATTTTTTAAAATGAGCAAAAGATTTGAACTGATGTTTCACAACGAAAGATGCAAGTTTGTCACCTATGCAACAAAAAATAGCATCATTAGAGAAGCACAAATTGAAATTGCCATGTGGTATCATTACAAACCTACTAGAATGACTGAAATTAAAAACACTGACAATGCTAAGGGGTGAAGAGGATATGGGGCAACCGGAGCCCTCATACATTGCTAGCGTGAGTCTAAAGTTGTACAACCAGTTTGGGAAACAACTTGGAAGATGAACATGTATTTACCATATTATCCACCAACACTATATATAAATGAAAATGTGTGCATACAAAAAAACCTTATGCCTGTATGTTTATACTGCTTTTATTAATAAACACATATGTACACACACATACACACACATTTGGAATGCTCCAAATATTCTTCAGCTGCAGAATAGATTAAATTATGGAATATCCATTCAATCAAATACTACATAGAAATACAAAAAAAGTACATGAATCAATGTGGATGATACGAATGTAATATACTAAGTGAAATCAGACTCAAAGGCTAATCATTGACATTCTAGAAAAGAGAAAAATACAAGAACACCAAGCAGAACAGTGGTTGCCTGTGAATCCATCACAAAGGGCATCTTGAGGCAATTTTGAAGAAGACAGAACAGTTCCACGTTTTGAGTTCGGTGATTGTTAGACAACTGTATGCCTAAACTGTATGTCTAATCTCATGGTCTAACTCTTCTAAGAGGCAGAGTAATGATAAGAAAAGACTAAAATGCTCTAGTTAATAAATGGGGACTTCAGGCTCAAGATGAATTTTTCCAGAAGAAAACAGATCTTTGAATGTAGAGGGGCAAGGGATTAATAGAGGAGGACAGGTTGAAGACATTGGGAAAGGAAGAGGGAGG
The DNA here is from genome assembly GCA_004027295.1 of Dolichotis patagonum. Classification (NCBI taxonomy): domain Eukaryota; kingdom Metazoa; phylum Chordata; class Mammalia; order Rodentia; family Caviidae; genus Dolichotis; species Dolichotis patagonum. Next base: position 40,317 of record PVJX010005875.1, on the reverse strand, counting down.
CATGCGAACACGATCCCTTTGGAGATGGAAAGAGCTAGAAGTCAGCCTTTAAGAAAGGGAGAGAGTCCCTTTTCCTTTGAGTTGGAATGAAAGGCCAGAGCAGACAAGGAGACTGAAACAGTGATGAGAAGGCTGGAGGGACTCAGATCACCTGTACTCTCCTTTCCTTCTTGTCTCTTTCAAAATGGCTGATGGGACTTCTCTGTTGGAACATATTTGGCTTCATTTTCTTTTGGTTTTTGTTTGTTTGTTTGTTGTTTGCTCTTTTGTTTTGTATGGGAGATTGAATCGAGGGTCTTTATACTGGGCTACCTCCTCAGTCCTTTTGATTTTGAGAAACGGTCTCATTAAGTTACCTAGACTGGGTTCAAACTTGGAATCATCCTATTTTCTTCTTAGATGAGTTTGCCTTCACTCAGCAGTATGTTTCAGTAGGTGTTAAACTAGTGCCCCCTTGTGGGCCCTAGTGGATCTGACCTCTTCAAACCTTTGCAAGTACAAAACTGCGGATTCCTGATGTTCTGTAAGAGACAGATTGATGTGCTATTATATCTGTCGACCTCTTCTTCTCCCTAAGGTAACCAAGATTTAGTCAAATGTCACCTTGAATAAATATTCAGGGATAATGTGAAAGCAGAAATGTTAATAGTGAGAAAAATAATGTTTGAATGAATTCTATTTCCAGATGTGTTCATGTACCTTTTAGTCAAACAAGACTTGTGCACATGTAACTTTTGACACTGAAACAAAAAGGAAAAGGAAAAACCATTTGAGACTGCCCCAACTATTCTTAAGCTGTTACTTAATGAGTGTCATTCATAAATCCACTTGTAAGGCTACTGACCACTGACAGTGAAGCTTTAGAAACCAATTTGCAATGGTGTTTGGAATTGGAAACTTGGGATATGGAGGTTAAACATCAGCAAGTTCAAAGCAGTTTTTCATGAAAAAGGCAAGAATTGATGAAATTTGACACATGTCATACAAAGCTTGCCAATTAAATAAAAACCCTACAGAGACATACATAGTACTTTAATAGAAAAAAATAATACCTGCCCTATGGACTACAGCAAGAATCCTCATGCTTTCCATTACCTCTAATAGGAATCAAACAGCAAATCCCTGGCCTCCAGATCAGGTATTTATTTCATAGCTGACATTTGGGTTTTTTTCCCTCAATTGATATTTCAAAATTATCACACAGAAAGAAAAATGTTTTAGGACTCTGATTAGCTCAATGTTCTAGCCTTGATTTAGGGCACTACATCCTGAGGCCAAATTAAGCCCTTTCCTCACACTTGTGCAGCCATCTGGCAAGACAGAAACATAATCAGGTAATTGTGAGCTTTTCTCTGTAAGCCATCCTGAGTTGAGAAAGTTCTGTGGCACAGCAGAGTGTGAATTTCCACACTCATAAGCAGTAAGGAAATAAATTACTTTGTGCCTCCTACTCCTAAATGGATACACAATGGCTTCCCCTTTGACTCACAACAGTTTCATCCATGCTTCCAAAGTTGCCCTCCAGACACTGAACATTTATAGATCTGGAAATGATTTAATACTGCCAAGTGGGCAGCAGGATGTGCCCAAATGTCAGTAGGCAACTTGACCATAAAAGCTGATAATCTGAAAGTCTAACTCTGTACCACTTGTGTGCCACCATCATATTTATTTCTTCAATTTGTCTGGTGGGAAGATTTCTAAATCTATTGAGAAGTATTGCTATGGGGAATTCCTTCCTTAACTGTTTGAGTAGGGAAGAATTAAGCTAAAATGACTAATGGTTGAAACTTTGTTTGATGACTCAACCTATACAATGGCAAACATCTGAATAAAAGCTAAAAAATACAGTAAATTTGGCTTACCTGATATCCAAATATACAAAATACACAAAATTGTAGACAACATGACTTCCTAGCGTTGTTATTCTCAGGGTCCATGGGCATTTCCTATGGAGAAACTACTTCATAAAAAGAATATAGGTAAAATCAGTTGGTATATTGAAACCATCCCTGAATGCACTGACAAACCTGGGAATGTGAATTAATACATAGAGATATAAATTTAGGAACTGGCCATAGAGAAAAGCATTATAAGCAAGTGAGCTCCCTAAGTTCTGCAACATAGAACAGAATGAACTTAAGATCAAGGCTAGCATGCTGGAAAATGGTGACAATCAAGAGCACTGCTTCACCATATGGCCACTGCCACTGTGTTCCAATCACTATTATTCTGATATGCTACATACTGTTTGATGTATGTTCTCCCCACCCTGTCACTATGAGTAAACTCCATAAGAACAAGTGCTTTATTTTGTCCCTACTGACACCCAGCGCTTAGAGCTAGACTGCTGATCACAATACTGTGGATGCTCTAGGAAAACCAACATAGCTGGCAGATAGGATGTAGAAAAATACAAAGAAAAGGTATGAGAAGAAAAAGTGCAGGGAGAAGTATAAGCAGTATGGGGGCTATTTGCTGGCAGGTCAGGCCAAAAGACAAAATTCCTAGGAAGAAACTATATACCAAGATAATGAATCAGACGTTATGTGGAGTCAGGAATAAGTAGTTCATGCTATAAACAACACCACTGCTGAAAGATGTCTCTTGAGCCGTCTTCCACATTACAATATGTTTCACCAATTATTTGGAAACATTCTAAAAAATTAAAATTAGTTACTGATATTAGGATTGAAATATATCTTGTAATAACACATTGGGTTTCCTATTTTGATCAGGTTGGCATTAATGTGTTTTGTTGTCTGTAAATATCCATGGAAATATTGGTCTTAGAGGCTAATAACAGCATAAGGAAAGAAACCTGAGATATAAATGTACTCTGGATACTGTACATAAAGCCTGCCACCTAATATTTCTGAGTCAAAATTACTATTTAAGGGCAACCAGCCAGAGGAAATGCATGCATCAGTATTCCATGGGGCTCTTGGCTTGCGCTTGGGACCATTTAACTTTTTAATCAATGACTCATAAAACCTAATAGAAAATATTGTCATTAAATAGACTTATGACCCAAATTAGGTCACTGTGGTTCTATAGAAAGCCAGATGAAAAAACAGCAAAATGACCCTTGTTAAATTGTCAAACAGGAAATGAGGATGCACATGAACAAGATGGAGTGGACAGGATTAAAAGTGAAGTCACAAGGTATATGTATTTCAAAATGAAACAATATGTACATGATAAACATCTCCTATTTTTATTCATCTCCCCCAAATAAACAAATTAAAAACTTTATATTAGCTGAATAAAAAACAAAAGAGTTACATCACAGTCAAATAAGTACAAACAGGAGAAAGAGAGGAGTAGAAGAGGTGATAGAAGCCCTTCAACAAAAACTAGGCCAATAAAGATCTTAGGGTCACAGAGATGTAGAAAATAAATACTAGTTAGTATTATAAAAGGCATCTTTATGTGTAAACAATGCAGTGATTGACATGGAGTAAAGCACTTTTGCAAAATGGTAGCTGTTAGATTTATGACATAAATAGGGATATGGAAGTGATTGTTTTCTCAGTTAGTTAAGTTGGTACCGAGAGTGAAGTCAGCCAGAGCTTGCTGCCTTTGCTACTTGAGCCTTGAAACTGAGCTGCTGGGATCTCCAAGAGTGAGGCCATCTTTTCACAGGTAAGTTTCCCCATAGTTCCCTTTTCCCTCAGGCAGTGGTGGCCACCGGGCCTGAGAATTCTCTTCTAACATCCAAACTCACAATTATGTGAGAGAAAAAACTTAGTAAGGAGGGGCATTCAATCCTTAGTCAGCAGGGAACTAATCACGTGGTCCAGTTGCTGTGTTAGAAATACCTAAAGTTACGGGCATCCTTTTGCCAAGAGAACCATCATCCTGCTACTTAACCATATCTCTGCTCCAACAACAGGCCCGACACCCCACAGCTAGTCCTCCTTGCCTCTCAGCTGTCAACACTAGTGAGAGATGGGAGCCTAGTGGGCAGGTAACAAATGAGCTAGGACACAGGTGCCCAGAACACAAACGCAGGTCACTGGTGTTGCGATTGCAAATTCATTGTGTGGTGGGCCAATTTGGAAAGTGCTCAAGAACACTGGGATTTCTTTAAAATTATGTTTAATGGTATGACTCTGGGTTTGGAAACTTGATCTGGAGAGGAAAAGAAAAATGAACTGCCTGCACTGAATGAACAGAGGGGGATCCTGTGTAGGACCTTGATTAAGGGGGTTGTTTGTGACGGATAGCTGCTGTGTTATGTGCGTCTGAGAACGTCTCAGGATCCTTATTCTGCAGCATGGTGGATTTACATTAAACATTAAGACTGTATTCAATGAGCCATTTATTGAGATAGTAAACTTTTCTTTAAAGTTTTTATGGAATACATTTTGCTTTGTTTTAATTCAGTTATACCCAAGTGGAGACCTTCTTGAGAAGCAGATTCTTGCTTTCTCCCACCTCCAGAATTTTCCTTGAACTTTGTAATCATATTTAAAATAGGGTCATACTTAAAGGTGAAGGAATCTTTCACTGTCAAGGAAAAGTGTCTAGACATGACTGAGTGAAGACAGAGTTATTTCTTTCACATACTCATCCCTCCAGAAAGGAGGAGTAGGAGATATTTGGGTATGAGGAGAACTTTGTTTTGAATTCCAGATTAGTGTGTTAACTAGCTCTGGGACTATGAATTAATGAACTTTTCTGAGCCTAACATTTTTCTCACAGTAAAATGTAGGTAAAATTAGGATAATAGTGAAATTTACTTTACAGTGGTGTTGACAGAACTGTTAATTTAAGTAAAACTCAGGCCTATTATTGGTCTGCAGATTGTCTCATTGTTTTATTCATCTATTGTACCATTATTATCTACCAGTTACAATATACTGTATTGATTGTGATGTAGTATACATTGTTATATTTACTTTGAAAAGAACCAAGAAGAATTTTTTTTTTGGTGACTACTTAAAGTATTTTCAGAAAATATATAGGAATCCTAGTTAAATTTGTATTTCAGTTGGGTAATATTTTTTTTCCATATAAGTAGGTATTAAAGTGCTAAAGTACATACTTGTATTAAAAATACATGAGTACTTGATGGGGCATACTGGTATCTTTTAAAAAATCTATTCATCGGTATATGGAGGCTCACATCCATAATCCTGTAATCTGAGGAAGCTGAGGCAGGAGAATCATAAATTCAAACCTAGTGTGGGCAATTTTGCAATACCTTGTCTCAAAATAAGAAAATTTAAATTGAAGACTGAGGATGTAGCCCAGTGTGAGGGCCCCAGGTATAATGCCCCGCACAAAAAATGTTTATTTGAAATTTAAATTTCATATCCAATTTAGCTGGGGGACTGGCATTTTTATTTGTTAAGTCTGGCCTGGGTATTTACTTAGCATCTCTTCCTTATTTATCTTTTTCTAACAACATGTAGACTTTCATTATGCTAATGAAACTTCCACCGTAAGAGTTGACTCCATATGATTGCGGTTTTGGCAAAGCTTTAAAAATGTGGCTCTGGGCACCGCATCGTATCATACACATAATAATTTAGGGATATGATGAGTACAACTCATGTGTGAGTTTTACAGGTAATCACTGAACTATGAAAACCAGCAAACAAAGAAACCCAGAAGCAGCGACGAAGTTAGAAAACTAAAGCGACCCCTCTTTTTGTTGCCGAATGTGACCATTAAATATTGTCCCAGAGAGGAAAGTATAGACACAACTGAAGCTCATCTGTCTTTAGAATTTTGTCATACAGAAAATTGTAAATCCCTCTTATTAGCCAGGGATGGTAGTACTGAGATGCAATCCCAGTAGGATTGGGAGGTTGTGGCCAGCTGAGGCAGAAGGATCAAAAACTTAAGCTCAGCCTAGGTAACTTAGTGAGTAGGCAGGACCCTTCCTCAAAATTAAAAAACAAAAAACAAAAAGCCAAAAAAAAAAAAAACCCATACTGCAGTGTGGCTCAGTGTGAAGGCCTTGTGTGAAATCCTTGATAGTATTTAAACCTCTCTAAATTAGTTTTTTCTTTTGCTTGCAACAATCATTCTAATTAATGAAAGATACATTTTTTTTCTTAGTTTTTGTATTTGTTCTTTTTTTTTTTTGTTTTGTTTTGTCCCTTAGTGAATGCTGGCAAACTTGCTTAACCATGATTTCCTATATGCTCAGTAAAATTCAGAAAAAAAAATATTTCTGTCTATCATGGCTCTTGCCACTTGAATGTAGATCTCAGACTTTTAAAAATGGGTAATGTTTTCCTACCACTAATTTTTTTGTTGCTTTGTTTTTTGGTACAGGGGATCAAACTCATGACCCCACGCTTGCCAGGCAGGCGCTGATGCCGCTGAGCTAAATACCTGGCCCCTTACCACTAAATTTAATAATGTGTATAAAGAGAAAAAGTATAGGATAAAGATTCCCCCAATTCAGCGAACATGTTTTGAGCACCACGGCATCTGGCACTATGATCATTCCTGGTTCATCAGGGAGTCTTGTGTGTGTCAGTGTCAGGGTTGAGAAGGCTGCAGGAGCGGTTTCACTTGTGAGGCTTCCAAAGAAAGCAAGCAGAGGCAGACAGCAGCAACAGCAGCAAGCAGCCAACAGCTGCATCTGTACTGTCGGCGTGCATAGCGTAGCCGTTCTCAAGTTTACACGTTTGTGTCCTGACTTAGCCTGGTAGCACGTACGGGGTTGTCTGTGCTAAGTTCTGGTTATGTAAGTGTATCTTACGGAGCACCTGCACTATACCATGAATCCCTCAGGTGTCCTTAGGGTTCCTCAGGTGTTCTCAGATCCCCCAGGCTTTAAAGCACTCTGAAGTGGCTCCCCACAGTTAGCTTTCCAACTGCTGGACACACTGTGTGACGGTTGCAAGTTAAAGGAAGATGAGCTTAGTTTGGGCTCACAGTTTCAAAGACTTCAGTCCATGGTTGATTATTTACAAGGCAGGAACATCAGGGTAGAAGGACCTGGTGGAGCAGCTCATTTTGGAAGCTAAGAAGCGAAGCAGAGCAGAAGAGCACCCGGGGGAGAAGAACTCCAAAGGCACAGCTGCAGTGGCCCTCCTACGCCTGCACCCCACATCCCAATAGCACTTCCGGTGTAAACATCCACGGGTTAATTCATAATGAGCAGAGTGCCCTAAAATTCATAATCTCCTTAGGATTCTCTTAATCCACTCAAGTTAAAAATCAGTGTTCAAAAGTCTGAACCTTGAAAGTATCTAAGTGGTTGAATTGTGCAGAAATAATTTTAAATGGCTATCCATTTTAAATAACAGAGGACTGCTTCAGTAGACTGACATGCTGGCTCTTTGTAGTCCTCTGGCCTAATCAATGTCAAAGTGACAACCAGAAAGGGTTATCACTTGGTGAGCATTTAGGTATTATATTTACTGCCTTACCTTTCAGCTGACATGTGTTCCAGATGACAACTGTCATATGATACATAGTGTATCAGCTATTTTTATTTTTATTATTTTGTTATTGAATTATTTTATTTTTTTCATAAAACAAAAAATTACAAAAACAGAAAAGCCAGTGATAATGGGAATGAAAAGCTAAGGAAATTTTATAGTGTAACTGATTTGGCAGTACAGTAAGTCTCCAACTTATGAACCAACTCCATTCTGGGAAAATATGTACATAAGTTGGATTCATTTGTAATCTGACAAAGTGAGTCTTACACAGCACACCTGTGAATTTTCTACAATACACCCGTGAGAGTTCAAAATGTTCACAAGTTGGGGACTTATTGTGTGAAATTTTATGAGGATATTATGTCTCAAACAAAATTCATTTTTAGTCAGCATAAGCAAAGGTAACAGAATCCAAGCAAAACTTGTATAGATATTTTAATACTAAGTTTATTGAGATATCATGAGATTAATACAACTTACTTTTGGCCTCTGCAATTACAAGAGTTGCTCAAAGTTTTAGCCATTAGCTTCCAGACATTTACTAGTATAGCAAATTGTTGCTTGGGTTACCCTGGTCACAGTGTCCATTGAGATTGTGGCATGTGACATTTTCAATTTCTTCTTGTAGGACTAGTAGTTTAGTCAGTTTTCTGTGGTGTATGACAAAAGTATTAAAATATTTTAAAATATTTATACAAGTTTTTCTTTTCCTGAAGTGTGTGTTCATTCTCTCTCTCCCTCTCTCTCTCTCTCTCTCTCTCTCTCTACCTCTCCTTCTTTTGCTCTTTTTCCCTTTTTCTTCTCCTTCTCTCTCCAGAAAACCACACATTTAATAGAGTTTTTTTTCCTCACTATATATTCAGTTAGCACATACAAACTCTATTATGGGCATTGATGAGGAATTACTTTTGTATAATTCACGTGAAATTGTAGTCTTCTCTTCAGGGCATGGTAAAAGCAACAAACTACAAACTTAGACTTTTCTTTTCAAATTATTATCTTCTGTGGCGCTTGAGTTGACCTTTAGGTCAGAGAAATCAGTAATTCCATGGGAAGACTGCTGTTTGAAGCTATAATATGAAAAGTTTTCCCACCAGATTTCTGGATAACAGCAATTTCACTCCTTATCAGTTTTCTTATTGTAATCTTCTATCAAGAAATAACCTCTTTTACAGTAAGATCATGGGAATATAAAAATATTCTAGAGGTCAGGTTGTTCATTTTAGTAGTTTAATGTTCTTCTAAGAAGGGCCACATTTGGTCCACTGCAGTGTGTAGTCCTACTTGTGTGGAGCAAGTTTCAGACTGCATGTGCCCTGTCTTTATCACTTTCTTTTCACTGGGACCAGATACACAATACCCACAGTTTAAAGGAAAAGGGGTTTATTAGTCCACAAACAGGTGCCCGAGACAGAGATGGCATGGTGTCTGCTGCAGAGGAAATCAGCTTATGTCATGGTGGGCATTAGATAGAAAGAAAAGAGGAACCAAATGAGGACATATTCCTTCTCAGGTCACATCTCCAGCGACCTAACGTTTTTAACCAACCCTATCTCCTAACTGCACATTCAGCTATGTATTCACCAGTGAATTAAGACACTTGTAAGTATAGGTTCCCCATGATCCAATCATTTTTCCAACCCCATGAGATTGTGGGATGACACTACAGATCTCAAACTTAACATTCTTCCTTTGGCCTCCCATATCTGTGCAAAAATGCATTTAATTCCCTCTCTAAGAGTTGCCAACATTTTAACAGTTCCAGCACTGTAAATATAGCACTCCCGTGATCCAATCACATGAAGATTTTGTGAACACTCCACATCTATGCCACAAAACTTTAAGTCGTTTGTGTTTCAATGTTTCTCCAAAGCTGCATGAACTCATAGGTAGGAGCCTGTGTGAATACGGATTAAGTGTTTGCAATAACTAAATTAACTAATTGGTTTAGTGTAGTTCTGCACGTGGATGATAGGAAGGCCCATCCTGGGTATGATGGCACTAACCAAGAGGCTAGAGCCTGGGCAGATAAAAAGAAAATGAAGGCTTGCTGCTGCTGCTGTTGCTGCTGCTGCTATCGCTTCTCTGCTTTCTGCATACCCTGCCATGGACTGTTTCTCCCCTGCCATTCCCCTCTGTCATGTCCCCCAGCCTACCGGCCACCCAACTATGCACAGAAACCTCTAAAAATTGTGAGTTAAAATAAATCTTTCCTCCTTTAATTTGTGGTTGTTTTGTACTTTGTCTCAGCAATAAAAAAACTCCCTAGCTATATGCTGTGCATGTCTCTATGTTCATGTGTTTTGAAATTTTCCTACGTGTTGTCTTGGAAAAAGCTACTTGCCAGATACTTAAATATTTGTTTCCTCATCAATAAAATGAAGATAGTGGACTAGACTGGTGGCTTTCAGAGAAGAGCCTGGGACACTGAGGGTTCTTTTTCAGGCAATTTGTAAAGTCAGCATTATTTTCAAGGGGATACAAAGGTGTTACTTGCTTCAATACCCTCACCCTCTCCTCAGTGTGAAATATCCCCTGGCATGTGGCAGTGTCATCATTTGGAATGTGTACTTATATGTTCTTACATCAATGTGTTTCATTTTTAACCTTTATCAATCTGAAATATTGGTATAGAGGACCCACATAGAATCTACTAAAGATCTGAAGAACTTTAAAAAGTCAGATGGGGTCTTGAACACCAAAATGTTTGAGAACTATTGTACTTCACCAGCTCTGCTCTTGTGGCTTCTAACTGATGCTGCTGGAGTTAAAATATACAATTTTTAAAAATGATGATGATAATATAAATTAGATACTTAAGTACTGTTTAAAAATTGCTACTTAGACAAAATTCTATGACCCTCTGTCAGTCCCTTGATTCTAGATAATTACATTGTTTGTAGGTAGTCTGATGAACCATCTTCTAAACAACTGCTTTTCAGACAATGGAAAATACTGATATCAGTGTATATTGTTATCACTCAAGTGAGTCTAAAGCTATGGTCTATTCAACTATCGCAATATGCTCTTGAATTGTATATGTGTTTCTCTGTTTTGGAGTGTAGAATCTATGCCTTTGTGTATATTAGGCAAGCACTGTAGCACTAAGCTACATCCCAAGCTCTACCATGGGAACTTTTGTATAAAGTTGTTACTCAGTTGGAAACTTAATTGTTAACAACATACTTTAACAATATCCCAATACCAAGCACTATCCCATTTTGTCTTTACTTAGGCTTTCTTTGTTTTTTGACAACTGATTTCAAATCAGACTCTTACACTTGGGTTAAAGACCTATTACTCATTTATCATTTTAAAATAAGGTGCTAGAAAGAACTGATCAATTCGAACACTTTCAGTAGACTCTCAAAAATGGCTGTTGGCAAATTCAAGCAGAAACTTCACAACTCAAACAATAGCTCTATTTGGAATACTAAATGACTTTGACAGATTACTCCTGGGTAAGTTAAAGTTGAAAGCTCACTTTTCAATGTGAATAAGAATTTTTATGCTTAATTAAAAACACTGCAACCAAAGACGATATCAATGATTATTTTCTTTCCCAACCAATTTCATGGTGAAATAAGATTATCATGTCCATTTGATCAATGTAGAATCTATACCACTAAATCATATATCAGCTAATTAATTGCTTCCAACATACTTTGGAAGTATTGAAGAATGCTTTTTTTCTTTGACTCTCAAATTCTCTCCTTAATTTAACTTCTAATAAGATGATTTTCTCTTGACTTTTAAAAGAGCTCCTTTGTATTCTTCTCCATTACCTCATCCTTTTTCCTCTTTGTTGGACTGAATGACAAAGGGCCTTGAATTCAGTATGAAAGAAAATATAATTGAGCCCAGGGAACTAACCACAGGAAAATCTGAATTCAAACTCTGGCAGTATGTCCCTTACATTATCAAACCTTAGAGTCTCATAATCAAGACAATGTATATTGTTATAAAATTACATGGATATGTTGTAAAGATTACTAAGCAATGTTTCTTTTGGCATCACAAATTTGAAGAGCTAGGTAGAGAGAAAGGCTTTTCCAAATGCATTCCACTGGCATGAGGGCAACCACTTGAGGAGAAGCTCTTTCCCCAAATGCCAATCAAGTCAACAACAGCAGAAACCAAGCAATTAAAAGCATGCCTTTTTCCCTTGTCGGAAGTTGTAATTAACCTAACTTCTTTTTGAGAGAGTAAGAGACCTGTCTATAGCCGAGGAAGTAGAACCTGTTCTTCTTGCTGCAATTTGACGTCATCCTGATATTGGTTTCAAAGGTAGTGAAAGCAGCAGGGAACAGATCTTAGATCTGAATACCCACACTCCTCTATTACACTCACTAGCTTTTCATTCACTCTCTGGGAAAGTACTAGTCCATAGTTTTCAGTCCAGAAACTCTTTGATCACCACGCAGTCCTATTATGCACCTGTGGGAGAACCTTCACAATAGTGACATCTCATTCTACAGCAGGGCTTCTCGACCTCAGCACTCTTGACATTTCGGGTGGAATAATGCTCTCTTTGCGGGTGGAAGTCTGCCCTGTACATTGTGGGATGTTAACAGCAACCCCAGTCTGTACCAAGTAGAAGTCAATAGCATTCTTGCTCCAAATTAGTGACAATCAAACATGTCTACAGACATTGAGAAATATTCCTTGGAAGCCAAAAGAACCACTAGTGTACAGAGTGGTAAAATATTGGAATCAGAAGAATGTTCATATCACATAGTTCTGTTTTTCCTAAATTAAACTTAGTTGACCACTCATGGTATACTTGATGATTTCAGGTCATAGGCAATGTTAAATTGCATTGAATTACATAGTAATAAAAGATTATCTTTCGATTATTTTTCAGGTGCTCCTCTTTAATCAAGGTTAAATCCTCAATTTAGTATGAAAGCATTTTTAACAGCTCCTAATATTTAGATATGATAAATATTTACATATAATACAGACCCTCCCCAAATTGAAGCCTCAGATGTAGAACCTTTAGCAGGATACTAGCTATTATTTAGTAGCATTGTTTTATTTTTATAGTATTTAAAATGAATGGTACTAGTTCTCCATCTGCCTTACTGATATAATATTTTTAAAAATTAATATATTTGGTAGCAACATTTGAAAATACCTAAGACTCAGTAATTCCACTCCTACAAATTTGTCCAACAAAAAAAATAATTACAGCCAATTAAAAAACACATAAAGATTGCTTCAGTAGCCTGGTTGATAATAAGTCTCTATTCATTATCCAAGTATCTGTCAACAAAGACAACATGTAGACTGACACAATACATTTAACTCAGCAATAAAATGACTGAAGACTACAATAATGTGTGTGAATCTCAAAAACAAAGTACTGACTGAAAGAAGTCAGACAAAAGGGGTGTACAGTATTGCACATTTTCATGAATCTCAAAAAGAAGGCACAATCAATACATTTGTCAGAAATCAGGAGACGATTTTCCCTTATTGACTAATAACTAAAGGCAGCTGAAGATTTCTCTGAGATGCTGGTAAGGTTCTGCTTCTTGAACTAATAGCATGGATGTATTCAATTCATAAATTAAGCACACAACTAGATTTATACAGCTTTGCATACTGCACTTCAATTAAATTTCAAACTAAAAAGTACAGTAATAGGTACATACAAAATACTAAGCAATATTAAATATTTGAGCGGGTGGCATGACAAATGAAATAAAACATAAATATATTCAGTGAACAGCTGAGATTGGGGAAGCCCTGGTTTTGTGCAACCTCTTGTGCCAAAGAGAGTTACACCAAGGATGAGGAAAGGGAGCTCCTGCGTCAGAATTTCTTTCCACTGCCAACCTTGTGCGTTCTCTTTTTCCTGTATTTTTCATTAGTGAATATGTTTACACAGATTAATTGATTTCATTTTTGCAGATCTGTACCTGCAAATAACATTCTTTAATAATTTCTTCCTCCTCATCACCTCCCACTCTCACTCCTTCTCTCACATATCTGGGGAGTCAATATATATATATATATATATATATATATATATATATATATATATAGTATTCAAGCCCCTGTTCCTTTATACCCCTTTTCTAATAAAACAGGTCCTGAGTCAATTTCCTGCTACTAGCACTAAGCCTCTTATTCTCAAAATCCTCTTATTTCTATCTCCACACTCCACTTTGGCACTGACAGGTCTGAAATGTCGATAAGAAGAAATGCTCCATCTTTGCCCATCCAGCTTGTCATAGGCCTATGACAGGCCTATGACTGTGGGAGTCCCTGAAGTTTATCCTGTTGACTGAAATGAACAAGCTAAGTAAGATTAGAGGGCTCCTAAGCATACTCAATCTCTTCACTGCAGTGGTAGAAGCCACACAGATGGTTCCTAAAACTTAAAATTATTTAAAAATTATTTCACAGCATTTCCCCTTTCTGGAAGACTGCATCAGTCTGAAAAGGCCTTTGGGGCCACACTGGGCAGCAACTTTCCAGCCCTGGATGGCAGTTCTTACTAATGGCCTTCTGAGAACGCTGCTCTTGAGTTGCATCTGCTCTGGTGAAAAGGAGAGGGTGCTGGCTTGGCATGCTAGGCTTTCAGAGAGGCCACTTTGGGGTCATCTTCGAGATGGGGAACAAAATGTACATGTCCTACTTATCTTTTGGGCCTATCATGGAAACCTAAAGAGATGGCAATGAGGTTTTAGAAAATGTAAAGTTTGTGGTTTCCTCTGCCAGATAGCTTAGTGCCTCTAGAGGATATTTCATTGTGATGAGAAATTCAGACTTAATCAGGTTTACAGATGCTCTGTCATTAGGGTGATTCTTCTAGATGGAAACACTTCACCATGGTTTACTCCATGATTGCATTTTGGGAATGCAGTGTTGCATTATGGGAATTCAGCTAGCTCCAGGGAAGAATTGGTTATTATGAGGATCTAAATGCACATAGTATAAAGTGGCTTATGTTGGAATTAGAAATTATGCAAATGATACATGGAATGTTTATGCTAATATTTCTTCTCAAGTGCTACTGAATCTCTTTGCATATGATATCAGAATGAAGATATCGTTGATCTTTGGCTTGTTGTGCACTGAGATTTGGATTTTGAAAGTGATTGTTGAGCCTAACTGGGAATTTTTTTTAACAAACAATTCTGTCAAGAGTAAATGCTTTATCACTGTCTTGACATTGTGTTTGGGAACAGTGAAAGACCCTTGTTTTTACTTATGTGTGACAGTTACACCAGCCTCAAAGAAAAGAAAGCCATCATAATGAAAAATGAGACATTGAAGAGATTCAACATTGCAAGTTTACAAGTTGTTGGATTTCAAATGGCGTGAGAGGAAGCCCTTCGGGCTGGAAGCTGACATATCATTCTGTAGCCCTTTACCTGACCTTCTCCAAACATCACCTCAGACACAAAAGACACTGCTCCAAATGACTATTTTACCTCCAGGCTTGTAGCTGTATCATCTTCCTGAACACCTCTACCACATCCACTCTTGTCAGGAAGGAAGACTTTAATTCATTAAGCTCAAATCCTGTGATGATCATCACAGTGACCTTGAGGCAATGAGCACCCTTTGGTACTTGCCAACTATAGATTAATTTCCATTGTTTCACCCAGGAAAAAAAAGTCAAAGAACTATGAACTTCTGTAAGGTTAAGTCAGTTTAAATTTATTTGTAGATAAACTGGCTTGCCATTGATATTTTGATGGGAATTGCAGGACACAAGAGGCTTTTAAAAACCCAATTAGAAAGATTATGAAAAAAATCACCAGGCACGAATATATTTGCCTCCATGTAATGATTACAAAATTGTTAAATGAAAAAGTAGAAGTTAAACTGTTCTATTCAAAATAACTAAATCAGGAGAAATTGGGCCAAAGACTGGATTTGAGCATTGGACAAATAGTTTCCTGTAATGAAAATTGGGATGAGAGGAACAATCTAAAGACATGAGAACTGCCTTTGATTTAAATAAAGCTGTTGGAAGCTGGGAGAGGGAAAAGGTGGAGAGGATGAGGAGGAGAAGGAGGAGGAAGAGGAGGAGGGAGAGAGAGAATTTTTCCTTACTTTGTTTTCCATTTTAAAAATATTCAGGCTTCATGAGAAATTGTCCAGGGGTAATTGAAAAACCTTGTTATAGGAACCACCTAAAGACATTTTCCTTCCCAGCAACAAAAGAAAAACCCAGGAGTTTATCAAAGATATCATTCAAGAACAGAATTTCTGGGAGATTAGTTTGGAGATACTTTTTATAGTTCTGCCTCTTGGCAGTAAATTGAAATAGAAAAAGCTCATTGGTAATAGACATCACATCCTGTACTTAGGCTTATGCTCTGTGGTTTTCACCTCTGTAACCTTTGGGTGTTAAAGTACGTGTGTGTGATCTCATTGAGGTAAAATTTATATAATAAAAAAATAGCCATTTTAAGGTACACAATTCAGTGGGATTTTTAGTATATTAACAATATGTGCAACAATCACTTACAGTTCTGAAATATCACCCCCAAAAGAAACCCCAGGACCATTAATAGAGAATTACCATTGGCCATTTCCTCCAGCCATTCACAACCAGTAATCCACATTCCTCTATGAATTTGTCCACTCTGGGTATTTAAAACAAATACATGTCTTTTTTTTTTCAACTTCCTTCACTTAGCATTTATTTTCAAGTTTCATCCTGGCTATAAATTGTTTTAATACTCCATTCCTTTTTATGATTGAATAATGTTCTATTGTAACTACAGTTCATTTAGCTTTTCATCTGCTGATAGATGATTTATTAGTCATTTCCATCTTTGGGCTATTGTAAGTAGGGCTTCTATAAACACTTGTGTATAAGTAAATATTTGAATGTTTGTGTCCAAATTCAAAATTCAAATACACCTAAGAGTAAAACCAATGGCTCATATGATGTGGCTAAGTTTAATTTTCTGAGAAACCACCACACCATTTTGTACAGCACGTGCTCATTTACTTGTATGGGTGTGAATCTATCTTTCCTAGTATCTTTTGAACAGGACTCAAGCAAACTAAGCCAATGACAGATAAACTTTTAGGGAACCTAGTTCTCTCAAATTTTTCAGAGTTGAGTGGAAATAGCAGCAATTCCCTGTTCATTTGGAAACATTTTCTGAGGTGGGGATTTGGGTATGGGAATTTGTTTGTTCTGCTTTATAAACCAACCTACACTCAATAGGGGAAATCATTTGACATATTTAGAAAGAATTAAATACAGTGAAAACTTACTACTGTGTGTCCTTTTAAGCCCTAAATCTAAAGTTAACAATTCTCTTCTTTTCTTCAAACTCATGCAGAACAGTGGGCAGACATTTAAATCAAAAGCACGAAGCTCCTCAGACCACTGCTGTTTCTGAGGTCTTTGTGTTCATGTGGTGTCTCCTGGTGTATTCTGAGTCTTCCTACTTCTTCCTGTGTCTAGGAACTTGGCCTTGAGTTTCCAGAGATGGGGAGTAGTTTTCTGGGTGGGCCTGGAGAAGGGAATTCCAGCAGAGAAAACAGCCATGGAAGAGTAGAGATATCGCCAATGGTGAACAAGGCAAGGAGAGTATGGGTCTTGCTGGGAAGCGGAGCAGGCAAATCAGAGGCTAGTTTGAAGGCAGTAAGGAGTTGATTGAAGTCCCATTTGAGATGGGAATTGCCTTTGTAATGATTCTTCTTTTCTGGTGGGTGGGAGGTTTGCAGTGCAGAGGACTGAGCCCAGGGTTTCATACCTGCCAGGCAAATGCTTTGTCACTAAGCTATGCCCCTAACTCTAAAGCTTCTTTACCAGTCTTATAGCTGAAGTTTTAAACCAAATATAAGAAGGAGAGCTCTTTGTTTAAAAAAATCAACAGACATCTCTGAACCATGTAAAATTTCCCAATTCAAACATGGATACATGAAAATATGAGGTTTTGACATTTTTGGAGAGTCATCTGAACCACTGTTTAAATTTTGATTCTCTACTTGTTTTTACTCAGGCTTTCCAGAAGGCTTCCAACTTCTCCAAAATTAATAAATAAAGAGAATTGTTTAGCCATTTCTGTGAGTTGCTTGTGTTAAATTGATATCTCCATCCTTACTTTGCAGATGGTTAATACAAGTATTCTCTAATTCTTTGAATATTCAGCTGGGCTGGAGTTTCTTATTACATGTAGGTTTAAGAAAGAGTTTGGTCTCTCATGACTTCAAGTTAAAATGACTTCTCCATCTACGCTCATTTGTAATGGAGATAACTTCCTCTTGGAACCATTCTTCAGGTTATCGAACTCTGAGTAGATTAGAATCTTATCTGCTGTCTGATGACTTAAAAAACAGGGCCTAGTATGGCTGCTAGCAGCTATAAAGTCTTCAAATAATGTTCCAAATGGTTAATTGATGACCCTAGACGATATGAGAAATGAGAGTCTGATATCTCGACCAATATATTTAAGAGCTATTTCTTTTTATCTCTTAGCTGATAGATCATCTTTATACTGACATTCTATGTTGTATACTCTCCCATTTTACCCTTACATAGTAGTCTGAAAATTTTGTCTCCACATTGTCTCCTGTCATGGAGTAATAGTACTTATGGGACCAGGAAATACTAATAGTATTCTTGATGTCAGTTCTTTTTTCTGTAATCTAAGAAAGGAAGAGTACATATTTTAGAATTGTGCATCTGATAATTTGACTAGTCATAGATGTTATGAGAAAAACATTGAAATGGGACAAATCTGTTCCTAAGTCCTCTGGAAAAGCCAATAGGCTGGCCTTTATAGTGTTCCTGGAGGTACTAGGTTGAGCTAGTCAAGAAGCCAGAGCTAGCCTGAAGTCAAGGCTGAAGAAAAATTCAAGCTGCACTGCAGGGTACACAACAGCCACTGCTGAGCTCTCTGGAAGGAACTTAGTTAATTGTGGAATAATCCACATTCTCTTCTCAGCGTGGCTCTAGATGCAGTGTAGTTGACATAAAGAAAATAAAAATCCCCACTGGAGGGTCATGACACCTGTTATTACCTGTTTAAAAGTTTAATAAAGAAGTTGATAACATAATCCCAAGATCTGGGGAGGCTGAAAGAGGAGGATCATAAGTTCAAGCCCTGCCTGGGAAATTTAACAACTTGGTAAAACAAGCTCAATATACAAATTTAAAAAGGGCTGTGAATATAGTCCATACCAAAGCTCTTCCTGAAAAGAAAGCAAAGAAAAGAGTAGGAAAGATAGAAGGAAGGAAAAAGGAGGGGGGAGGAAAGGAAAGAGGAAAGGAAAGGAAAGGAAAAGAAAGGAAAGGAAAGGAAATGAAAGGAAAGGAAAGCAAAGGAAAGCAAAGGAAAGCAAAGGAAAGCAAAGGAAAGGAAAAAGAAAGGAAACATTTGGTTGTATGATTAGAGAAAATTCCACTCTAAGGAGATCGCCACTACCTAGACGCATCAGAACTGAGCTCCTCTGTAAATGCCAAGCCAGGTCCTCACGCTTAGCCTGATTTGGATGCCAGACAGTCTCCTTTTATTTTACGGGGGTCATAGATTCTGTTTTGCTTTCCATGCTTTTTCCTGAAAGTGTGCCATAGCGTTACTATACCTTTCCCCAAAGTGAGTCAAATGTGCTGAGCATTAGAATACCAGAGGGGTGGTTCCCATAGCAGCCAGAACCACATGGAAGCAAACAATAAAATACCAACACTGTTCTCAAACCCAAAGGAGGCTATGGTCACTAGAGTGAATCGGGGGCATATTCAAAATACTATGCCTTTCTGAAGTTGACATTTGTTTTCCAACTGCAAGAGTTGTACCTCCTTCTCTGAAGGCAACTTCAGTAAGTGAATGTTAAGCCATCCAGACTCCTATGAAAAGACTCCTTAAGTTTCCTCTCCTGTGCACAGATCTGGCTGGGATGACGTTATGTGGTGGACTCACATACAAGACCCTTTTGTGGGCTTTCAAAGTAAAGCCAGATGTTAGCTGCTGCTTCCACAGAGACTAAATGCGGTTTCAGGTAAATCAGATCTACGCATGATTATAAAATTGCATGGTCCATTTCACTGAAATCTGCACTGGTGCAGAACATGATCTCCATGGTACAGCCTTAAAATGTTGAGCTGGGAATTTACCTGGAAATATTTTCAACTTACATATATATAATCATATTTGGGTGAAATGATTACAGGGACTCACCAGACTTAAAATATTTACCTTTGGAACAAGGAAACAGAAAAAATATCCCCATATGTTCTTAGAAATACAACCAAAGTATTTTATTGATCCTGTGTAAATAAAACCTAGAAAACACTAATGGCATACTGAGATAGATAGGAAAATTTCTGCACTGATATATTTCCATGCATGATAGTGAGACAGATTTCAGGGATTAAGAAAATGGTTTTAGTCTGTTCTGTGTTGCTATAACAAAATCCATGGTGCTGGATGCTGTATAAGGAAAAGAAGCTTATTTGGCTCACAGTTCTTCAAGACAGATGAGGCAGCCACATCTGGTTTGGGTTTCATGCTGTATGATAATATGGCAAATAGCATCATGTTAGAAGCTGGCATCATAGCAGTGAATCACGTACACAGAAGTGAGTCAGAAGTGCCTATCTTTTGCCACTCCCAAGGTAACATCCTGTTCTCCAGGTAACCAATCCAGTCCTAAGGAAACAAAAACTCACTCCTGAGAGAATAGCATTAATCTCTTTTAAATAAATCAACCCAACACTGTGAACTTAGGGACTAAGACTCAACATGAGTTTTGGTGGCAACAAGCCATATTCAGATTATAGCAAGTGTAGATTCTGGAGTCAAGCAAGTTCGAGGCTGTCAGAGCTGCCATGTTAACAAATTAATGACTTTAACACCTCCCAAGATTTGATTGCTTTCTCTTAAGAGAGACGTTATAGAGATAACAATTCCTATGTTTTCCACAAGTACTATGTTAAGCGTTTTACATTCATCGTCTCATTTCATCTTCCAAACTTCTTTAAGAGGTCAATACTATTCTGATTACATTTCAGAAAACTGCAGTAGAGATAGTTGAAGTCCTCATAGGACTGCTGTGTGGGTTAAGTGGTCACTACCATGTCATATATGCCAGCACTTAATACCTATGATAAAGTCATATATTTAGGATAATATGTATGACTTAAAACTATCTTTTATTTTGTGACGGAGTTTTAAATATTTTTTCTCCTCATTTTCAAACCTGAAATGTTAAGTCTCAGAAAGTGACTCCCTTGACTCCCAACAAACAAATGATAGATAGTCCCGGAATAAAAGTTTTCTTACACTAAGTTTTCTCTGCCCAATGTTACCATTAAGAGTCAAGGAATAGTTTTTTTTTTTAATCTTGAGGGTTTTTTTATTTTAAAGAGAATAAAACAAAACAAAGCAAAACAAACAAAACAGATCAGAGCAAAACAATACAAATAACACAGGACTTCAGAAAGAGACTATAGGAAACCAACAGTGGCTACCATAACGTCTCGTTTCCTTCAAAATATTTGCCCTTACCTTAACACACAGTAAGTTAATACAAATCAAAATAGTATAAAATCAATCAAAACAAAAGAATGAGAGCCTTATGGGCTTTCAAAACCAGATACTAGGAAATCAATAATGGCTACCATAATGTCTCTTGTTTTCTTCAAAATAGATGTCCATACCTTCATATATATTTAAATCAAATAATTGAAAACAGACTAAAACCAATCAAAACAAAGAATAAAAGCATTATTGGACATCAAAACAAAATGATAGGAAATCATCAGTGGCTACCATGATATCTCATGATATTTCTTTTCTTCAGTGTAGCTGTTCATACCATCACACATAACAAAATCAGTTCTTGTAAACTCTTTAGGTGAAGTTCTAGACATATATAAGCCTATACACATATGTCTATCCTTTCTGTATTAGAGAGAAAAACAAAACAAAACAAAACAAAACAAAATGAAACAAAGTATAAGAAGAACAAGAGACAAGAGTCAAATAGAGCCCTAAACAATAACAATGTAGGCTTTCAAAACAAGGTGGCAGGGACATAACAAATTTTGTTTTATTGTTTTATTTTTTAAAAGTTGTTTCACTGTTATTCTAAAGTTTGCTGTCTCATGCTTTTAATATTTTTTCTATGTTTGGGGGCAGGCATTTTACCACTAGTTCATACAGACTTACTCTTTTCTATAGTGGGAAAAGTATAGATACAGCAAAATTTCTCCAGGGAGAATTTCTTCCTTGAAAAAGAAAGCCCAAAAATAAATCTGAACAATCCAAACATCCATGAGTGCTTTAAAAGTAAATATTATGATCTCCATATTTATGCAACACAAAGATATACATATTTTTCTAAGTTTGGAAAAGAGCCTTAATTCTGATCAGTTCTGCACTGATGAGGGAAAAAGAATGAATGTACGTGAAACCATTATATAGTAAAAGCTCTCATAGGCCTTCTATTTCTGCCAGATAAAATAAAAATGAGTTGATTAGGAAAGAATTCCTTGTAATGCAGCATCATCAAGAAATAAGCTGAAAGATCTTGTGGTGAAGTGAGGTCCAAAACAGATAATCACAGATTTATTACACAAATAATAAAGTCCTTCATATGGTCTTGGGCCATGAATCTTGATCCATTTTTCTGGCAAGGAAGATAAATGTGCATTGACCTCTCTTGCGTCTTGCCTGGACCACCCCATGGTGAAAGTCAGGAATTTATGGCAGTGGGTGAGGGTTGAATGCAATCCAGAACGTGATTGAAGGGCACAATTTGCTGGTCCAACTCATATCTGGTGGTATTGACATGTATCTCTAATATATATTAACAGGAAACTGAATCCTACATAACTTTACTTCTAGAGTTCCAAAATATATTTCACTTACTTTCATTGATTTCACACTTCTAAAAGGTAATTCTTGCCATATAGCAGGTTTGAGATGAGACATCAGCATTTCTTCTAATTGTGGTGTCTGTGCCTTAGAGTTAAGTGTTTTTAATCTCATTGAAAGTGATTGTCTACAAAAAAAGTCACCATATAGCTCAACATAGCTATCAAAAGTCTGAAAGTATATAAGACTTTTTATTAATTCAATACATAATCAAGATTTACTGTCTATAATAAGCCTTGCTCAGTTCACATACATATGAGATTTTAAACTTTTTTGCTTTACAGATGGACCTCCAATTTCCATTGATTGTTAGTAAATGTTTCTTAGATGAAGGTATAGGCTCCTATTGTCAAAGAAATATTAAAATAAACCTTCTATGATTATATGATCTACTTACCAAAGCCAATCACCAAGCATTTGGAGAATCCAGGCTTCCTAATAGTTTTAAAGTCTACATTTAGACATCATATTGCTGAAAAACTTCCAATACATTTGCCAAATGTGTTCTACCCTCATAGTATTTGAACACATTTAAAGGAAATCTAATCCATATGTTTCTGGCTCATTTACATTTGAATCATGAAAGTATTATTTTCTAAGAGCCATTTAATGTCCAACAGCTTTTTGTTACCTATAAAATATATATCTTTAGGATTTCCCCCCTTTAAAAAAGAGAGATTACCTTTAGGTGAATTAACGTACATGATAGGTACAATTCTAGTTCAAAGTTCCTATTGTTAAGCACATTCTAAATTTGGCAGTATGTTTCTTACATGTTCCCTATTTGTTACGTTAACTTCAGAAGCATGCCAGCTTTTCATTCTTTTACTATATAATTATTAACTTTACTGCCTTTGTGGTTCCTCTTAATTCATTCCACACGTTAAATATCCTCTGGAGACTTTTATTTTTCAAGTATCTTTAAGCTCAAATCATTTGGGGCTTAAAGAGTAAAAAGTGTGGTAGGGGACAATTTTGCTTTTTTTGGAATGTGAATGATTTCTCAACAAATAATTTCTCAACAGGCATATACACTGTGTGACCTGTGTCCAGTTCCGAATTCTTTTACTTCATCTTGAAAACAAATAATTAAAATGCCAGACAACACAATCCTTCTAAGAAAATCCTTTAAGGAGGCCAACAGATATTAATGAAGTCCTTGAATTTAAGGTGATTTGAATAGGAATCTGCTGTTTCCAAAATGCTGCTGTGTAAAGAGGATTGAAAGACTGGAACCTCAGAAATGCTAGTATTACACATTGCTGTGCAACACCCCAAAGCTTTTATTTTTTTAGAAAATATTATTTTTTCACTTTCTCCAAAAAGTTCACCTTGTTTAATGCATTTCAGCAATGACCATAGATATGCTTCTATTTCTCACTGAAAATATTTCTATTAATTGCTTCCATGTGTTGGCATCCACGGTGATATAAAGTTGTCTTTGCTGTATATAAAGCACCCAGTCACTTATATTGCCATGAGATTTTAAGTATCCTATCCTTTCCTTACACTTCTTTAATAGCTCCATACACATGATGTAACACAATCACTGTCAGAGTTGGAGATCTATCTTGAAAAACAAAATGGAGCTCAAGAATCTTCATAAGAATAATTACTGTCAGCCCCATGAGATAATTCATACATCTAGATAGTATCTGGCAAACTATCTTCCAAACCGTTATTAGTACAGGTAAAATGAACACATGACAGAATGTACAAGCTCCATTAGCTTTTTAACTCAATATCCTCAAAATCAGTTTTCATTTCAAAAGACTTATGAGCACTTGCAATATTCATGAGGGTTTGTTTTGATTAGGAATTCTATCATAGGTTACTAGGGGGTACAATAAAATAGCTGAGACCATGTCTGCATGATAGGTTCATTATAATTTTATAACTTGTGAGTTTTCAGCCACTCATGGTAGACAAAATGAATGTCATAAACAAAACATGGTTGGAGTGTGTGGCCTGATCACAGCCAACTAGTTTGTTAGGCTCACCTCAGGAGCTGTTTCACCAGCTCGTGCACTTGATCGATGGCTTCTCTGAGTTCCCTTTGTATTCTCCTCATGCCAGATCGTGCCCCACCTCTCTTTCTTGCACGTGTTCCTGCCATTTCTCACCTTTCTGTCACTCTTTAGACATCCTACTACGTCATAGCTTGTACCAACATACACAGATACACCAGCTTTGCACTTGTATACAGCAAAGAGAGCCACTTTTTAAAAGAATTTACAGCAACTTAGAAGGAATTTGCCCCAGTATTCCATGACAGTGCCAAACAGGGGTTCCATTGTAGGAATGAGCTTTCAGAGAGTCAACTCTAAAGGAGTTATTTGACTTCTGACTGGGGACTTTCTCCACACTGTCCAATACTGCCAAACATATGTTCTGTTTCTCTGGCTTGCAGTATGAATCGAAGTAGCGATGTTCACTTCTAAAATAAAAGAATATAAGAAACTTTCAGTAATCAACAAAATTCTAGCATCCTAATGCCTTGCATACCCAAGTGTGTTTTGGAGAACAACTGCTTAGTGATATTCTGCCTTGTGTAATTCACCTTGTGGTTTCAAGGAGACACACACAAAATGTTTTATTTACCTTTTGTAGCTACAAGATGCTAAAATATGAAGGTGTCCATCAAAGAAGTAAATACCAGTAAGAACAGTGCCAGTATTGTAAATTTGATAATTAAAACCATGTTTTAGACCCCTTGTTCTTATTTTAGAAGTGAACATTGCCGCTTCAATTCATACTGCAAGCCAGAGAAACAGAACATGTGTTTGGCAGTATTGGACAGTGTGGAGAAAGTCCCCAGTCAGAAGTCAAGTAACTCCCTTAGAGTTCACTCTCCAAAAGCTTATTCCTAAAATAGAAGCCCTGGTCAATTAGTCAGAGGGATATGTTCTGGAATTCTGACTTTTCCTTTGGCTTGGTATATAGTCTTGGGCATGTTACTTGGACACGAAAGGATTGTGAAAATCTAAGTGTGTTGCTCCTCATGGCAAAAACGAATGGGAAGACCTGAATGAAACTTAGTTTAACACACATCTAAGAAAAATGAAAGCCAAAAAAAAAAACCCCTGTTAAATGGGACATAAAGAGATATTTGCAAAATTAGATAATATAGTTTAAAAATAGGAAGACTCAATGAATGACATCCCCCCAAAAACACCCAAACAGACAAGCTAACTGATTTTTAATAATGCAAATGTACCTATGGATATAGAGTAGTGCCTGCGTTCACAGACTTAATTCGTTTCATGATTCTAGTCCCAAACCAAATTGGATAAGAATCGAATCAAATTCAGTGGTAGTTTCAACGTTGATCTTATGGAGAAATTTGATTCAGTTTTTGTCTAATCAAGTTTATGACCAGAATCATGGAAAGAATCGTGAACCGAGGCACCATTGCATGTGCCCACATAAAATGAGTATCTGATGAGAAGCTGCCGAATATTCACCAAAGATCAAAGCTTATAAAAAAGTTCAGTGACCACAGTCTCACCCTGCTGGAGATGAATGCGGTGTTATAACTCAGAACACCTCACACCAGAGGCTGCTTCACGAAGATCTGCCTCAGGACACATGGTTATGTGGTTTGTCTAATATGTTTGCTCAAACTTTAGGAGGACTGAAAAACTGCTCATACTGGCATTGTTCGGATAAAGTAACAGAGTTGGAGTCCCAGGAACATAATGGATTCAAGAGCAGTTCAAATTAATAGGGGAAAAGGGGGCTCTAGAAGTGCCATTAGTCTGCCCTTTCATCACTGGAACAAAATGCTAGATATGAGCAACTTAAAGGAGGAGTTTATTTTGGCTATTGTCTTTCAGAGGATTCAATCTAGGGCTGCTTGATTTCAAAGCAGAAACAGCAAAACAGAAGGGCCTGATAAAGGAGAACTTCTCACCCTGTGGCATCCAGGAAGCAGAAAGGGAGAAGAGAGGAACCATGAACAAGAACACATTCTGATCACGTCCTCTGTGATCCACCTCCAACCAGGCACGGCCTCCAAGTGCCACATTCAGCCATGAGCCCATCAGTGAATTAACCCGCAGGCCAGTATCTCACTGTGTGGTCCAGTCACCTTCCATTTGGGAGGCACTTCAGATTTAAATCATAGCAAGAGGTGAAAAGCTCAAGGTTGCTCCCTAGCACAAATAAATTATTTATTAAGATGCTCTAAGCAATAAATAAGATACATGAGTTGCCACATTCAAAGGATTCAAAGCCAGTCTAGTGGGAACTGTAAGTGAGCAAATAGGTAATCTCAATAGATTAGAACATTAAAGTTGCAAAAGAACAGATTAGTCAATGTATGAAGGGCTAAAAATTGCCTTTGCTTAGAAGAAAACCTTAAAAGTGAAGAGATAAAAGGGGTATTAGTTTTTTAGTAAGTATGTTTTAGGAGTCTACTATGTTCCAGGCCATCCTTCCTCTTAGGAATGATCAGTAATCAAAACCCAAGATCCTTTCTCCTGAAGAATTGACAGTTTAGTGAGGGATAATAGATGACTGCAGACAATGGTCTCACTTATAGAACGAGAGTGCTAGTACTGTGTGTGTGTGTGTGTGTGTGTGTGTGTGTGTGTGTGTGTGTGTGTATGTGTATTAACAGTGGTCAGGGCAGGACTTCCTAATAAAAACATGTAGGAAGTGAGATCTTTGTGCAACTGTCAGAGAGCGGCAGAGCATGAGAGGAATTTACACTAGTGCTACCTACTGCAGTCAGGAAAGTGGCCTCTGAGAGAAGACCTAAGTACAGGTAGGCTGGTGGGCTTAATTTGGGACTGTGGGCTCTAGGGTTCAGGCAAGAGAACCAGTGTATACTCGGGCCTGGGCATGATTACAAACATGGTATCAGGGCAACCTGGGCTGCTCACACTGGCACCGCAGAGTAGAGAATGAGGAGAAGCAGCAGAATTGATGAACAGAGGCCAGACTGATAGGAACCCTTGAAGCTACACTCTTAAGATTTGTACTTTATCCTCATGACCAACGGGAGAGTTTGACATTTTAAAGCATAGACTTGACTACTCCTTAGAAAGTGTACTCTGATAAAAGGAGGAAGAGGAGGAGCAAAGTAAGAGAAGGACAAGAAGAGGAGGAGAAGATGAAGAAGAAGAAAAGACAGAAGCATCTCCATGGACCTTCAAAGGCAACTCAGCATTACCCCACTGGGCTCATGGAGAAGCTACTAATTAATGAACACCTACATTTAAAGGTTCTCCTGATTTTGAAGTGAATAGAAGGCCAAAAATATTTTAGTGGCAAAAAGTCTCAGAAAACTAATGACTCTTTTTTCAAACTACTTTCCATGGCAAAAATCATAAGGTAACATCTTTCACTGCTTGATCAGTCTTTGACACTATTCTTCATGTCTAACAAATTATTCAGAATATACCAGATGTTAATAAATAAAGGTTATTCCATCTTCTTTCAGGTCATCTTTAGGGGTAAGATAAATTCATCAATTTCTCAATAGATTTCAGGCATCCTAATGTGACATCAGTGCTGAATATATCAGCATTGTCACTAAGTGATATAGTTCCTCAAATTTCAAAAAAATACTAAAGTGACTGTTCTTTTAAATCAGTCTTGAGCACGTACCCTGACTGTTCTGCTTTTTAAAATCTATCTGGATTTAAACTGTGGCATCTGACAAAGGTTACTGGTGAACTCTTTCGTGGTGGTCAAGTGAGGAATAGACACTGAAGAGAAATGATCTGAGATACTGACTGGGAAAAGATCAAACTGCCAAAAGAAATGCATTGATCTGGAAAAAGAATTTTGTTCAGAGTAGAGAGAATTAGATTTGGCTTGAGCTGGGAAGAATATTTGTTCTGTGGTTGTTATTACATCAGATTGTGGAGTTACTCTTTGCAGGATATATGCTCACTTTCCACTGGAAAAAAATATTTATTTCACTAACCACTCCATGGGACATG
This sequence comes from Dolichotis patagonum, assembly GCA_004027295.1. Classification (NCBI taxonomy): domain Eukaryota; kingdom Metazoa; phylum Chordata; class Mammalia; order Rodentia; family Caviidae; genus Dolichotis; species Dolichotis patagonum. The sequence continues at coordinate 12,090 of PVJX010005875.1, read as the reverse complement.
ACTAATAAATAATAAATGGAAACAATAACTCCATTCGGTACAATTTATTTCAGTGGGTCAAGGTACATTTTTATTGCTTGCTGTTGAGGACCTTGGCTGGGAGCGTGTCCATATGTTTATCCATCAGGAGGCAGGTACTGATATTGGCGGAAGAGGGAGACCAACAGGAACTAATCAATTCCACCACCACAGTGTCTGTCAGATTCGGCAGCCAGTGCATAGGCTGTATTCAACATTCTGAGAGCCACGAAACCGCAAGCCAGTAAAACCTCCTTTCCTCTTGCAGTTACACATCCTATCAAAAGACACATTTCCCGGCTTGGGCAACCGTGACATTCAGTGGGGAGCAGGGGGCTAGCAGAAGCTGGCTGGCGCTGTTGGCTGTTGGGCCAGCTGTGAGGCATCAGATTACTTGGAAAACAACCCTGCTTTTTTCACTCTCATGAAGGTGGAGGGTGGTAATTCTTGGGCTCAATACCCTCGTCTGTAAAATAGAGGAACGTGAGAACGTGCTGGGGTAAAGTTCAAAGCCATCGGACTTTGTGGTTTGATATGTACTTGGGTACCTGACTTTGCATTTTATAGAACTGTTGTCTTGGGTGCTTTGTGGGCATCATGCTGGGTAAGCACTTGGCTGATGCCAAAACTGGGGTGCACGCACAGCGATGGGACTGTTGCACCTCTTTCATTTAGACTCTGCTTACATAGGAATATTTTTAAGCTATACACTGTTTAAAAAAAAGGATTTCAAAAGATGTATACTTATGTATTCATTTAAAAATACACTATATACCTTATTCATAGGGAAAATCTGGAGAAACATGTAGCAGCAATATTACAGATAACACTTTCTGAGTAGTGAGATTTGAGTTAGTTTTTCATATGTTCACAAATTGTACTTCATACTATTTTAAGAGTGCAGATTTTAGGTTTGAGTTCTGCATCCACCAATTAATCAATACTTGAATGATTTTTTGAGCCTTTTAAACTTCTCTAAATATCTGCTTCAGTATTTATAAAAATGGAAATCGTAAGTACCTGCCAGTGTAAAAAATTAGATGATGTCAGACAAACAAACAGCATAATACAGGCCCTTATTAACAGTAAAGACTCAATAAATATTCATTGTTGCTTATATGGTATTGTTAGGTTGGTACTGTTGTTATTTGTGTAATATATTTATTTGGTAAAACTAAGAGAGTCTTTACCTCTGTCTTAGTTACTTTTTACTCATCACTGAGAAAAAATACCTGATGCCCAAAGTTGGGGAAGGGAAGGTTTATTTCTTAAAGTTTTTGGAGGTTTCAGTCCATACTCAGTTGGCTCCAAGGCAGGGTGGCATGTTGGGGCCATAGTTCCTGGTGGCTGCAAACAGCAAGGTGCAAACTGGCCAGAGAGAGAGACACACCTTCTTCCCGCCCTTACATCATATCCTGGCTCCATCCCTGGTATGGTGTAGCACTCATACCACCAATGCAAGTGAATCAATGACAAATGCATAATTGCATGAGGCTTGGGGGCCACTAACATAAACCATGACAACCTCAGACCTATGATTGCCTGCTCACATATGTGTGATGTTCCTACACTCAGTGGCACAAAATCATCTCAAAAACAATTTGTCCAAATGATGGGGTTGATTAGTTCCAAGTCTTCTCACACCATACACCAAACAGGCTCAGTTCATATTTTTCCAAGAAAATCATATATTCATGATTTTTCTGTAAGTTAAAGAAAATAATCTTCAGAACCTGGTGTTTGGGCTTCTGTACAAAGATCTTCTGCACAAAGATCTTCTGCATACTTTTAAATCATATGGTTGTATCAACTCCACAGAGAATGAATAGAGTCTTGGGAGAAAATGAACATCATTTTCAACAGTGAGCAATCATCTCACTCTTACAAGCCCCTCTGGGAAAGAAGAAATAGCCCCTAATATATGATCTTTGCAATCTGAGTGACTTGAGAAAAATGTAAGCAATAGATGAGGATGCGACTTAGAAAAGATGAGTATGTTTGGTTAGGACCCTGGAAATCTACACTTTCACATGCATTTGGGAGACAGTAATTGAAAATTCAGGTTGGTCTCTCAGTATTTTGAATTTCCCCATGTTTCAAGGTATTTTAGCTGAATTTTCTATCATAAAACAGTATCAGTAAACTCCAGTGCATTTTTGTAAGAAGAACTGATCTTACAGAAACACCTATCTTAGTTACTTTTCTCTCTTTGCTCACACAAAATACCCAACAGCCAAAATTAAAGGGAAAAAGGTTTATTTAGCTCACAGTTTGTAGAGGTTTCAGTCCATAATCACTTGGCTCCAGGGTAGGGTAGTGTGGCAGACACACATCACAGAGGAGAAACAGTTTATGGTGGCAAAGGTAGCAAAACAACAAGGGCTGACCACAGTTCTTTCTATCCCTTATATCTTATTCAGGCCAATGAGGGCAGGTAGCACTCACATCCTTAATCCTAGCATCCTTGATCCTAGCATTGCACCATGAATCAGTCCCAGCCTTATATACTCCAGATCCAGCCGTCTCTGAAAAATTCCCACATATGACTGCATGAGGCTTTGGGGGAAACATCTAGACATAAGGCATAGTAAATAAAAATTCCCCAAACTGTAGCAAGTCATGGCTTTCAAGATATAGTCCCCCCCTCTATTTGACAGGATGTGCCCCCCCCCTTACACTAGTTGGCTCTAAAATTCCACCAGAGGACTTATTTCCTTGGATTAGTCATTATTTCTAGAACACTGACCTTCTCTTGGGAGGGAGTAAGAGTTTGACTTCGAGGAGCAACCCCATCTGCCTCTCTCTGAGCTGGCACTCTGACATATCTGATTTCCCAGATGAACATCTCTTTGTGACTCCAAAACACTTCTTGCAAGTTGACCCCTATATGTATTGGCAGATGCAACTAGTGTAAGAAAATAATTACAGTCAAGACCATTTAGACTTAGGGCAAGAAAAGAGAAGAGCAAGTTTTAACCAACTGGGCCTTAGACACTGTGAATATGTGAGGGTGGAAAGGTGAGGCAGAAGGAGGCCAGGTGAGGCCAAAGCGATTGGTGAGAACCAAAGCCTGTCTGAAGCTACTTTCTTATTTTTGTTTCAGATCTTACCTGCCCTAGTGATATTCTTATGGAGGACTTCAGAGACCAGTCTGCCCAGTAGTTTTCCACATACTGTGTGCATTAGAAGAGGCCTGGAGAGCTAGTAAAAGTGCAGCCTCCAAGCCCATTTCTAGATATTTTGGTCAGCTGCGCAGAGTAAGACTTGGAACTCTGTAGTAGCATAAGCATTGCTGAGATTCTGGTGTTGATTGTCTCTGAGGGATACTTTTAAAAACTCTTCTGTTTCCTATTTTAATGTTGTTAATAAGGGATGAAAACCTAGAGAGACTACACGCCTCATTCTAGACTACACTGACCTACTGTAGATTATATTGGCAATTATACTGGGGGTAGAACTGGCTGGAAGCTGGGTATTGCTTACTTGAAACCAACTGTGTACCAGAGACTTCTCTAATTTCACTCTGGGCTGGCCCTTTTTAAAATAGTGACCTCCGTTTCCTACAACATGTGATCTCTTGCTGCTGCCCAGAAAATTCTGGGAATCTTCTGTGTATTTAATTACAGGCCAGAAACCTGTGTGCAGAAAAATATGCAGAACTGAGACTCATGAGACTGACCACCGTGTGGCTGCAGTTTAGAGACCCTCTAGTCTCAGTGCTGTGCACCCAGTGCCACGTGATCAGACCCCTAATCTTCTGGAACTCAGTCTCATGCACCCATTCCTGAACCAGCAAAGAGCAGAAACAACAGTCTAGCTGTACAATTTGAAGGCAGGTCCATGAAGGCTTCAGGTCTGTGTCTTCTTCTCTTGGACCAAGCACCTGTGCTATGGTAGTAGCCACAAACTCTTGTTTCCAGTGAACAAGAGAATTATTCCTCATTATCTCCCCTCATTCAGTTTGACAACCTCAACTTCAGCCTCTCTCTGAGATACATGTTTAGATGAAATGACCCTACAGGTTTTCTATTTAGAACTACATTATGGTAGGAATCACTGTACTATTAAATAATGTCATAAGGACATGAAAGATGGATGCAGAAATTTTGCCATTCTGTGAATCCTCCCAGGTCTGAGGGGCTTTCCCTTTGGGCTGCACAGTGCATTGGCTTAGGTTCTGCCTTTGCCCCACAACCACGTCACAGCCTGAATGACTTGAAGAAAAAGGGCCTTGGAATCCACAGTGATACTGAGGGCATGAAGGAAGGGACAGTTTGACCCTTGGCTGAGAGGTCTTCTGAGGTCACAATACACAAGTTCCAAGATCTTGTAAAGTGAACTTACCTAGGAGCTGTGGACATCATTCTACCCAGTCCTCTTCACCCTCAAATCCTAGGTTTGGCTTAGACTAGGTCAGGGTGGCAGGAATGGGTAGAAACTTCATGCTTCACTTCTAGGGTGTGCAGCTCTCACGAGGCAAAAATCCCATCAATAATGATCAACACTGATAAAATGTGAGAGTGGCACAACAGCACAAATGTGACTCTAAAAATAATTTGCTGAAAGAAACTTGCTTTCATTGTCAAACAAGTAATAATCCCATATGAAATATCTATCTCTCTGTCTACCTGTCTATCTCTCTGTCCCTTCTGTCTCTTGTATACACACACACACACACATACACACACACACACACACGTGTGGAGAAATGGAGGACTGGTATTACATCAGAAATAAATAACAAAAAGTCCAAACACTAGAAATGGAGCAATTTAAATCCAGAGCAATTGGATTTCCTCTTAAAAATTGAAATTATAGAATATGAGAAGAGTATATAAAACGACAGAATGAATGTTTTTCTTGCAGATGTTGACATTTTGGCTCCTGATCCTATTTTTTAAAAAATTTTTTAAAATTTTATTTTAAAAGGGGTAAAATTAAACACAACAAAGCAGAACAGAACAGGACATAAGAAAGCATAAATTTCAAAGCTAGACAACCAGAGATCTTCACTATCTGTCATATTGTCTCTTGTTTTCTTCCAATTGGCAGTCCATATCTTTGCATACGGGGAGCTCACACTAAATAACATAGCCAATCTTTTCACAAGATGTGTAGTTCACTGGCTCCCACTTGCTAAGGGAGGGGGGGCCACGGGACGGGGGACAGGACGACATGAGATGTTTGATTCTGAGCCTGCACACCGGCAGGCTCACAGCTGCCCCCCAGAGAGGGGAGGAGCTCCTTGTTCTCCCGGCACCCTGAGTCAAGCACATGGTGCAGGCCCTGAAGCACCAGGTTCTCTCTCCTTCGGGCCGCCGAAAGTCTGCCACACTCACCTATTTCTTTCTGATGAATTGACCATTCCATTTCCAAAGTTCTGAAATGGCCAACAGACCACAGAAAGAATTCTCTTTAGGCTCCTGTTTGTCCTGATCCTATTAATTTGAACTTTTCCATATAGGTCTATAGAGTTAACAACTCAGTCATATTTTTGCTCTATCTCTTTTTTTCTCTTCATTGTAATATTTTAGAATGTTGATAGAGTGATTTACTCAGACAGACTTAATCACAAAGACTGATGAGAGAGAATTTAGGAATCGAAATCGTGGATGGTGGCAAATGGTCCACTCCTCTGCCCATCCACGTGTTTGTGCACTTGCTCATTTCCTCCCTACCTTCCCACCCACCATCATATTGAGATTGAACCAAAGTCTTTGCAGTGGGCTGTACCTCCAACCCATTTTTATTTTTTATTTCATTTTGAGAAAAGATCTTGCTTAAGTCACTAAATTGTCAGACTGAGTTTGCATTTCCAGTCCTTCTTCCTCAGCCTTGTACAGTGCAGGATTACTGGCATGTACCACCACACCTATGTGCATCTGCTGACTGAGATTTAGATGTAGAATTCCATTCTAAGATGACCCCATCCTCCTTCCTTAAGTTTTCCTCTTCTCTACTGCAGGCTCTCTGTTAGTGGCATTGTGTCCTGTACTTCCCTTCTTTCTCCACTAGCCACCTCTTCCCCACCATAGCAGGCACCCTGGAAATCTGGGCAGCATCTAAATCACTATCCACCCCCACTCCCAGTGGGGATCTTCTGATTTCTTTTTGAAGTCCACTTATGAGAGTGCTAGCTGGTCAGAGTTGGCATTTAATGAAACTGAAATGAACAATTTGACCTATCGCTTTCCATATTCACTTCCCATCACTGGGCCAAAGCTCAGGGCTGTAACCTTTGTAAACTGAAGCCACTCATCCATAGTCTCCTACTCCTGTTTGATTTCTGCTTCCAGCCTCTTCCATGCACTGCCTTACAGCATTGTTCTCTTCTCATACTCTCAAAGCCCTCCTCAGTTTGTCCCAGTTTACCTCTCCCCTCATACCTCTTATCTCATCCCATCCGAAAACTGATGCCTTGAGCAGTCCCAACCACAAAACAGCCTTTCCAGCTTCTAAACCCCTCTCCTGTCTGGTGCATTCCTGTTATACCCACATGTTCACCCCATCTCATCCTACCCAGTTCCACCCACTGTTGAAAACTCATTTGTTCAATCTTAATTAGTATCTTTTTCCTCAGTCCCCCTCAGGGATATGAGTAAACTTTACTTACAGCATTCATCACATGCTTTGTTCATTTGGGCAATGTGTTATTATATCTTAATTTCTTCAATGAGGTGATAGTCTCATGACGGAGGCAATGTATGTCTTATTTAGCTTTCTGCTGCAGTGGCTAGCAAGCACTTTGTACAATAAATGTTTCTAAATAAATTAGGAACAGAACAGAAAATATAACCTTTCTCTGTAAAAAGAGAAGAATACATTAAATAACTAGATAGAGTAAGATAGAGTAAGAGTCGTTAGCTTGTGGTGCCGAGGTATATTGTATATCCAACAAGAAGATTCCGGTTTATAACATCTACTCACCATGTCTTATATTGAGAGTGTAGGATCTTCTCTGGTTCATACAACCTGGTAGGGTATTAGCAATCAAAGCCTAGATGCACTAAAAATGCAGCTGCTTCAATATATAGGGCACTTACAGACCTCTTCTCACTTCCTCAATTCAAGCTGGAAGAACCTAATGGGATCCTAAGGTGTTTCATCACACCCTTCTACATGTATAATGTGACAGGTGCTGTGTTAAATGTTGTGTATATGATTTACTCTGAATCCTTATCACTAGGTAGAGTTATCAATCCATATTTCATAGGTGAGAAATCTAAGATTTAAGGAACTCAAATAACTTACTCAAGTTATATAAAGTAAGGAATAAGCAGAGTTAAGTTCAAGAATCCACACTGTCTGAGCCAATGTCATTCTGCGTTGTGTAGACAGCGCAATATCTTCAAAATCTTTTAATAATTAAACAATAAGCATAAGATGACACCTCTGAGCTTCTGGCATTTCTTCTATGTCTCCATTATTTGTTACTTTTAGCCAGATCTTGCTAGTAAATAAGCTTTTCAGTCCCTAGGAAATACAAATTTAAATCTAACACAACTAGCTTTCACGTCTCTAGGAGGCGATTACTCTTCTTTATCTATTCTAAAGTCTTCTGAACTTCCTTACATGCTTTAAATTTTCTATCATTTAAAAAAGTGTACTGCAAAAAATAAAGTAAAATAGGACCTATTATTTTCCAGCAATTCAGAATCATTCTCTGGGGAAAGGGTCATGTCAAAAATTCCTAGGCAGGGTTTGATTGATCCATTTCTTCATTGACATTTTCTTTTCAAGATGATACCTACTGAGATTCATCTATCAACTCAATTTAAACTTAGATAACAAATTTTCAGGAAAATGCATGTTTGGAAAGGTGGCCAGAGATCAGCATACTTATGAGCTCTGCAAAGGAGGGCAATTTCTTTCTTTCGTGGGGATCGGCTGCCCTCTGCTGTAAAATATGAGCGTTACAGCCTCTGGTCTGCTAACAGTTCAAATCTATGAGACGTAGCTTGTAAAGCAAGGCTGTAAGGTATGATAGACTTGTATCTAAAAGGCAGAATCCCAATATTCAGTCTTATGGGCTAAGTAATGATATGATTTTCACAGTTAGCTAAAAAAACACTGTTCACTCAATGATAACCCCTTGACTGACCAAATCCCATTGAGTGGGAGGTCAGAAATACTAGGCAGAACGTTGCTTTCGTTACCGTTTTAGAAGAAACAGTCAACTGCTGCGACAAGTTCCCACTGCCAGATCATAGTCAGATAAAGTGAGCCATGCAAATAGTAGTAGTTTAGCAAGATTTCATTTGCTTTTTCTCCTGATCATGTCAAAAGGAGAAATAATAAAACCAGCTTCTTAGTATAACTTGGAATGTACATGAGTTTCTGCCTTTCTACCATTTAAATCAACAGGTGGTTAAAAGGAGTATTTACATATGATAAAAGAGCCTTGAAACACCAGACAGTTCACTGTGCTTAGAGTGTGGAATCCACCAGGCTAACCCACTGCATTTCAGAAAGGTTTTCAGTAAGACATGAAACCACTTGTACTTAATACCAAAAGAAAAAAAAAAAGTGAAAGCATAAGTTAAAAATTCAACAAGAACATCCAGTCTTCTTCATAACTATCTGACTAATTAGAGTTCCACCTTTCTTTTTTATTTTCCAGTGATTTCTTCTTCCTCTTTGATCACAGGTGGAGGCTCATGTGGACGAGAAATGGGAACACTGAGCTCCTTTCCACGCCAACCCTCAAAGCAAGGGCGACTCATTCCTCAGTGGACATCAGACTCAGTATTACTCTCGGTCTCCAGAGCTGGTATTTTACTCTCAAATCACTCAAAATCTGAAGCACTATTGCCATAAGTTTGTAACTACAGTAGAAACGCTGCAAGTGTTAAGATCCTTATGAATTTAATTTTTTAAAAAAATCCAAAAAGCAGTTTGGCCAGAACATTAACTTTCTCCGGATCCACTGCCACGTCTCTTACCATCTAAAAGTCTGGGAAAGTGGATGAGCACGTCAATATATCAACCTCATTCTTGTTTTGCCTGCTGTGGTTTAAATTTTTCTTGTATTTTGAGAGTTAAAACAACAACAACCTATCAGGGAAAGAGAATATAGTTAATACAGAGAAGAACAGAGTGGACTGGTATATTTAGAATATTGATCATTTAACTTTGTACCTCTTCCCTTTCTTACCCTTTGGCAGGTATTCAAAGCTTGCTGCTCTAACTTTATAAATCTCCTTTATTAACATCAACTTTTGAATTGTAGCAGGTACTTTTGAAAGTCATGCGTGCAGTGATCTCAAGAGACTTACTAGGAAAAAGACTTCCTTTTGAATTGAGGTGCCCAGTGTGGCCTTGAATCACAATCCTTGTGCTCCAGACTCCCAGATAGCCTGAGTTACATGCAAGTTCATGGGATCTGGTGAAACGAGCTTTTTTCTTTTGCAACACTCACAAATATTCTCAAGCGTCCCAGTCTTCACCTTCTTACACTCCTTCCTGATAATTCGCTGATTGTTCTGCTCCTCACGATTGCTTTGCTCCATCCCACGCCCTTGCATGAGCTGGTGCTTTTGCCTAGAATTCCTTCACATCTGCATCTTGTTCATCAAACTTACATTTGCATTTACATTTTGGATGAACTCTTGGTGTTTTGAACCTTTATGATTACCACAGAATTCATTTTCATAGAATATATTTCTATTATCTCGCGTCATAACGAAGTGCAGCTATTCTTTATTATCTAGTTTCATGATAATCATAAAGGCTAGTATCTACTGAACACACATAATAAGGAAGGAACTTTGTGATGTACTTTTTGTGTATTATTTCTACACAGTCTTGGTCACACTTTCATTGCTGAGACACAATACTCAACACTCACAACTTAAAAGAGAAGTTTACTTTGGCTCATGTTTTTAGAGGTTTCAGTCTGGGGGCTGGGGATTTAGCTCAGGGGCATAAACACCTGTCTTGCAAGTGTGCAGTCGTGAGTTCAATCCCTGGTACAGATTTAAAGAGAGAGAGAGAGAGAAACAATTCTTTGGGGATTTAGCTCAGTGACATAAGCACTTGCCTGGCAAGCATGAGGTCGTGAGTTCAATCCCCGGTACAAAAAAAAAAAAAAAAAAAATAGAGGTTTCAGTCTATAGTCATCTAGCTCCAAGATGAGGAGACATAATGGAAGAAAAGCTGCTCACATCATGTAAACAGGAACCAGGAAACATGGAAACATGGAAACATGGACCAGGAAACAGACAAAGAAGGAGGGAAATGCACAGTACCAGATCACACCGCCAGTGACCCATGTTTTCTAGCATGCCCCCCGACATCGTATTTAGTTATAGGATCCCTTTCGCTTTTCAGAAGCCCCACTGATGAGCACAGGAAGCCTCGGGAGACATCTAGATATAAACCACAACATGCCTCCCATTAATCATGAAATTGCATACATGTGCAAGCCGAGGCAGAGGTGTTGGGTGGTGTGGTTGTGAGTACACAGGTAGTGTTTGTGCAGTGTGGACCTAAGCAAGCCTGTGTTCTTTCCGTCTACATGCCTTGCTGTTTGGTACCATTTTGCAATGCCTTTTCATTCACTGCACCCACCGGACCACAAGCCCTTTTGTGATCCCTGATGATGCTCCTCGTGACACACACAGAATCATGCCCCTCATTATTATGTGACGAATGCAGGAGTGAATGGAATTAATGAATTACTGCAAAACCTTTGGATTAAAAGTTGAAAGCTAAGCACCTCACTTCCAGAAGCTGAAAAAGGAGATTCTTGAGAAGAGCCAACTTGAAATTCCTCTAAATCTGGTCCCATGTCATCGCTTCCCATTTACTTTCTCACACCCACATCTTCCCTGTACCTCAGTACAGTGTACAATGTCCACTTTCTCAAAACAGCCAGTGCCACTGCCCAGAGGACATCCAGTGTTTTCACTGCTTTTGCTTTGTTCACCCAGCCCTTATTTTTTCACTCATGTAGACTGTAGAATCTGAACTCCCCGAGAATATTTCCTAGGATTAATCAACCAAAGGATAAACAAAGAATGCCAAAACCTATGAAGTGCCAGCCCTGGAAGGCCAGCCCTGGTCCTGTGAGTGACCAGGAGCAGGTGCTAGGACCAGACACTCTGGTTCATTTATTGCAGTCACTTTGGTCAAGTGACTGAAGGTCACGGCAATCTTTTCAAGTGCACCCATCTCCTAGAGCTGTTCTAAGAAATCACACCCTTAAAATTTTAGGTTTTGTTACCTGAGCTTAACTTTAAATATTCAAGGATTATTAGCTAATATATTAAGCCAGAAAATTGTGAGAAAATAGAACTTTTCATAGATAAGTCTCAAACAGAATAAGAGAGAAGGAGTAATTTTCATGCTTTCTCCTAGATTTCAAAGCCCCATTTAGAGAGCTATTAATGGAGAAACTTATCTCAAGTCAGTTACATGGAGCCAGGCATTGTCCATGAGACTTTTTTTGAAAGTAGAAATTTAGGCTCAGGAAGCAAAAACATTATAATCCCTGCATTTATTACACCAGGCAGAAGTTACACACCTGTGATTTTTTGTCAAGGAGATTCAAGGACAACTGTTCAGACAACACCAAATGTTAGTGTTTTGTGGAAGTGATTCATAAATACTTGCACTATAACCTTTAAAGGAGGCATTGTCATAGACATTAAATGTAAAATATTGGCACTTAAGTTTTGAGTCTTACAGATATTAATGATGACTTGTTCAGATTAGTAAAGAGGGGTAAAGGGAAGAAAGACAAGAGAACCAGAGACTCCAGTCAGCCAGGGATCATTTGAGAGGTAAGTGTGAAGTTATTACTACCAAATTTACTTAATTTTAATCCTTCTTTTACTTTACTTCTATACCTGTAAATTTTTTTTTATTTAAAAGAGAATAAAACAAAAGGGGGCAGTACAGAGCAGATCAGAAGAGGACAACATAGGCAATACAGTACTTTACATTAAGTCAACTGGACAGCAACAGTATCTAACGCCATATCTCTTACTCTGCTATAGTTGAGCATAGTTTCAATTACAATAATATCAAACATAACACAATAGTATAAAGGCATGCATATAGTGAAAGAAT